>CM046473.1:35447447-35558478 GCA_025506415.1 Flaveria robusta | reverse complement strand
GAATACAGTGACTGATACGGTGATCAGCGTTTTGCTAAATATTATTCTATTTTTGAAAATGGACGAGCTGATTTTGGTTGTTTCGTATGTTTGCTTCCTTCTATTAAGCGAAACCATTGTGTGCTATTAAACTATTTCTAAAACTTTTAATGAAAAATAATTATTTTATGAAATTATAAAAATGATTTGAGCGTCATCATTTGATTTCACTCAACTTAGGACTTTTTAGTATGATGAGAAATATTTTTATAAAAACATCTTATTCTTTTCATCACACATATTAACAACTTTACTCAAAACTATTTAGCTTTGTCAAATTTTGACGGAAACTACTTAAACTCTAGTGTTGAATCTTTCAAATTTTTTTTTGAACAACAAAATATTCGATTAAAACAAATAAACCACTAGCAAGATGCTAAGACCAAAGTACAATAATATCATTTGCTCACACCCCGGAAAATTCAAAAACTGATAATTACATCAAGTTTGCCAAGCTAAGTCTCCAAACTTCCAACTAGATAAAGCATTCCCATTGATGAGGTGCTCACGTCTCTCGAGGAGATGATAAATTAAGTGTAAACACAACACACAACATTGGTTACGTTATTATCAACCAAATATCAAAGATAAATGCAAGCAAACATGCTAATTTCGATTTTTCAAGAATTTACGTATCGAATTTCGAAACACATTCAAATTTTTATTCTTGATTCGATCTAAAATTCGAATTTGAAGATAATTTTTATTTTATAATTATAATAGTTTTATTTTATATTTTTTATAAATGTAAAAATATGGGGATTAAAGTATCGCTTTAATTGTTAATTCATCGTATATTTGGTCACTTGATATAAGCTTAGATTTTATTAATGTTAACATTTGTCGCTTTAATGTTTTATATGTACTTATAGGGTTTAACCAAACCGAACAGAGTCTTATTCATGTCGTTCATTAAGAATTTAAAACGTTCACGAACACTTACCGAAAGAAAATTCTTGTTCGTGGTCGTGAACAGAAACAGAATAATTCAAGAACACAAACCGAACAATTCAAGAACACAAACCGAACGATTCAAGAACACAAACCGAACGATTCACCGACCTTATACTATTTAAATTAAGCGCTTGACATAATAATCTATACATGAATATGAACAAAATATTACTGAACGCTCACGAATACAAACAATTATAAACTATAGACACTAGGCTAATTTAAAAAATAAAAAATCTAAAATATGTAAAATTAGGTAGATTAATTAAAAATAAAGTTGTAAAATATATAAATTAAATATTTAATGAATAAATATAAACAAACGAACATGAAAATGTAAACACCTAACTGAACGTTCACGAACACAAATGAACGAACGTAGCATCTGTTCATTTTCGTTTGTTTAGCTAAGCGAACGAAATTTTTGTTCAAGTTCATTCATTTATAAAACGAACGAACGTAAACGAACTTCACACAGAACAGTTCACGAACTGTTCACTTAACGTTCAATTCGTTTACAATCCTATACTTATTTGTCATTTGTGTGTTGTCACTTGTCATTTAATTTTAAATTATTTATAATTTACTAGTCTCGAATTATATTTTTCGGTGTTACAATTTTGATTTGAACATTTAAAAACAATTTTGATTTTGAACATTTTAAAGCGTCTAAGTTTGCATACATTTTAAAAATGGAATCAAATTAAATTATTGCATTTCCTGAATTTAAATCAAAACAACTTGAATTCAAACCAGTTTATGCAAATGAAATCCAAATTCAAATCCAGCTTCAAAATTTCAAAACTCAAATAACTCGATTTGATTTACTTGAATTCGAATCCATTCGATATTTTGAAGGTAGTAGCTCTGAACCAAGAAGCGCATTGCCCACACCACATGTGTGTGTAGGGTCCCCCCTTTTCTCTTCTTCTATAAAAACAATTACTAAGGGTGGTCCACCCTTAATAAACCCCTATGAAGTTTCAAACTTCTAGTGAAACAAGTTCCCACCATATTCTTCTTGTTTCTAATTTCTATCTTAATAGTTTCACAAAAACAATTGAATATCTTATTCATCTATGCTTTATTTTAGGTGCGGTTTGACTCATTCCAAAGTTCTCACATAGGAATATACAAACCCACAAATGATAATTATATTAATTGCACTTACATATGATTATTTGTACTAAAGTTATTGAAAAATCATTTTTCAAATTTGGCATAAACAATTTTCATATATTTTTCCAACGCATAGACACCTCTCTATCCAACCTGACAATGAAACTATAGTCTGAAAAAGTGGTGGTGGCCGGTTTGATAAAGTTTGAGATGTTAGTTATTGAGTGGCAGACATGAGAAATTGACTATGGAAAAGAAGTTGAAAGCGGGTGTTGGGGCCCTTGGGATGTTGACGAGCAATAATGAAATGAATTATTTGTACATTATCAGTATATCATATTTGTTATTTTCATTACAAACAAATGAGTGTTAAATTGACCCATCATTAGTAGCACTATAATTATTGTTCGTTTATCTATAAACTAGCAATTTTCGTCGCAGAATGTGACCAAAAATTCATATGTTACAAACTAAAATGTTTATTAACTGTATATTTAAATACATAAATGGTATCTTTTTATTAAATCAGACATATTAAAACTACGTATGTCTTAAATATTGTGTATTATACGTATTGAATAAACAGATGTATTATACATTTGAAAATTTGAAGTTAACATATTTGAAATTTTAATTATGGATAATTATAATTTATTAATAGCTATTATAACATTTATAATTAAGAGGAAAGAGAAGCTTGAAAACCAATTATTAGATAGCCTACAATGGTGACAAGTGTTTGAAATTATTTTTATTTATTGGTATAGAGATATATATATTTATGTCTTTTAAATAAAGTAATAAACTCTATACAATATATGTCTTTTGGTAAAAAAAATCCACAAACACTCATTCTCCTTTTCTGCTATATTCTTCAATTTATAAAAAAAATGGATTATACCAATGATTTCTTGTCCGATTTCGATTTCGAAGAGTATGAACATATGGTTCGGCTGAATGGGAAATTCCTTCTCAAACAATCTAAAACACATGACCTCCAGCCCGTCCACACAAACCTAAGCAACTTCTAGAAAACGATCACACAAGAAAAAACAACCCGGTGAAGCATCCGCACCGTTCAACGAAAACCGACTCGTTGGACGATTGAGGAAGAAGTCACGCCAGCTCGTGCATGGTTACATATAAAAGTATGAATACAACATACCTTGATCGAGCATTATTAGTAAAATATAAAAGGATCAATAAATGTTAAAAGGTAGTTATAGTAAATAAAATAGAGATGATGATTTAACTGAGAGGTTTCAAACAACAACCAATAGCGTCAATATACCAGCCATATCGGCCATAGAATCCATCAAACAAACCCAAGTCCCATGATCCTGAAAAAGATCTGTTGGCATCCATACCAAAACGACCATGCGTTTTTTTGTTCGTCTTGAAAGTCAATGATGATATTAACATAAGGTCGTTATGAATCCCATAAGTTCCAGATAACTCAATTATCTCTTCATCGGCATCAAAGTCGATCTATGAAAAACAAACAGCTATCATATCATTAGAACTCAAACTAGAATAAACTTTGGTATCTTGTGTGTGTTGATTAGCACATCACTAATACTATATTAAGTAATAAATTTATATTTATAATTTGAAAATGGAAAATCACCAAAATAAACATTTTGATACATATTTTACCAAATTAAACACATTGATTTTAAGATTGAAAAATAAGCTTCGCCAACTAAAAATACTAAAATTTAGCTCACGTAAAAAACGGTGAAAAATGTTACCATCTATAAAAACAACCAAACAAATAAATATATAAATTAGTCCCCCGTTTAGCCACTCAACTAAGATTTGGTTGCAAGTGGATTTGGGAGCTAAAATTCATGTTTTTTTTTGTTTTAAAGGTGGTCAAAGTGTTTGTTTTAACCATTTTTTTCATATTAACTAGAAAATATTACAATTGTAAGTAGGGAGGCATAAAGGTTGATCACCTCATCAAACTTTCTACCCTTGTAGTAGGGATCAGAAAGCCCACCATACTGTTGAGAAGAATGCAACAAACCATCGTAATCTTCCGCTGTGAATATGAGTGAATGAATCCAGCGGGCGTGATATATCGTTATCTTCTTCAACCTTTGATTGCTCTCAAGCCGGAACTCAAAAGGACTGCCACCCGCCAATGATCCCCATAAATCGGTTCGTGCACCCTACCATCAAATCAAACATATATATATATATATATATATACACACACACCATAGTTTTGTTATTTTGATTGCAGCAAAATTATAATTGTATTAATCGTATGGAAATTAATAATAACTTACAATATTAGGTGTTGCGTAGCTGTTGTTGATGGGCCCTAAAATCCAATAGCACAAAGCTTGTGACTGTATGTTCAAATTCTAATAATTAAGATAGCAACAAGTTAATTAGTGATAACTTACAAGTTGATGATTTAAAGCGCGTTTCTAAACTTTGACAACTAAAATCATCGGTGGGCGGTGCGTGCGATCTTCATCCAGGCATTGAAAAGCAATATTGGAGAACGCTGTATAACGAATACGGTTTAGCTTGTTGTAGTAAACTAGGGATAATGATGTTCTGTAATGTCCCCTTATTTTTATGAAGTTTCACCAAGTGAGGGAGAAATTTACGCTCGTCTTCGTCTTCATACCTCCCAACGGCAAGTCTACCGCACAAGACTTCAAATAATATAACTCCAAAAGAATACACATCGGATTCTTTTGTAAGGGTCCCAGTACGCAAATATACTGGATCGACATAGCCTAAGGTGCCGCAAGCAATTGTGACAACCAAAGTTAATTGCTGATTAGTTGGACCTATTTTAGACAATCCAAAATCTGAAATCTTAGCTTTCCAATTGGCATCCAGTAAAATATTAGAACTTTTCATGTCACGATGTAGCACCCATGCCCTTTTCCCACCCCGCCATGAAGATAATTGAGTCCTCGAGCCGCCCCAACACAAATACGCAAACGTTGCTCCCATGTGAGATTGTGGAGGCCAAATGCTTGTCGAGGCTTCCATTAACTCGTATTTGTAAACAAGAAGTTTTTCATCACCTTCGTCAGAGAATCCAACAAGAGAAACAAGGTTGTCATGCTTGTAACTAGCAAGCATGACAATCTCGATAAGAACTCACGTTGTCCTTGGCCGCGCTTCACGTCTAATCGCTTTACAGCGATAGCTATATCTGGCTCACTTGAGCTGGAGGAGGAAGGGAGTTGACCTTTGTAGACCCGCCCGAATCCACCTTGTCCAAGGAAATTTTGCTCGGCGAAGTCGTCGTGGCGGATTTGATGGCATCTAATGGGATCTTCAAATGATCTAGTTTACCAAAGGAAGACATTTATATGTGAATTTTCATATGTAATGAAATAGCAAGATTCTGAAGGGGGATTTATCAATGACTTTTGGTCTTTGGAAGGACTGGCTAGGATGCTAAGACGGTGCAAGTTTTTGGAAGGAGATGCAACTTAAATAAACTTTCTACACTGATTAGGTATAATCATCTTTATATATAACATTTTAGTGATATAGTTTTTTTTTTAGATTATTTTTCTACATTTCATATTTGAGTTTTCCTAATAAAAAAGCACCACCTATTAACTTAAACTTGCAAGTATTTAAACCTTTATAATTTTTATGAAAATCAATCATCAATATCACTATAACACCTCAAGATGTATATAATATCATTGAATTTTAAAACCTGTCACAAGTAAAATGATTGGTTCAGCCGCTCCGGTTTTTAAAATATCCACTAAATGTAATACGTGTAAAAGTAAGTGGGCATAAATTCATAAAGTAATTTCATTCAATTGTTATGTTAGATATTTTGCTAATAAGTCCTAGATCAACTGCTTTAGAAAGAGACATCTTATAATTTTTCAAAGTGGAGGTCATGGGGTGGAGTCTCACTAGGTGTAATATGCTCCAAGTGGGCCAAGGGTTTTACCACAGTGGGCCTTTCGGTGGTGGGTTTCCCTTGGAATGGTGGGCGAGCCGGGTTACCAGCGCTGTCTGTGTTCGCGGGCGTGGGTGGCCTTTCGCCAATGGGTTTACCCGGGTGACTGGACTTAAAAATTATTCGTTTGCCGTTCAAAAAAAATTATGTTAGATATTTTCCCTTTTAAATCCAGATTTATTAAACGTGTATTAGAGTGATTGGTTCAACGAGTCAGGTTTTCAAAATCGTACACATGAAATTATAGTAATAGCAAGTGGCATAAAGCCATAAAGTTATTCTCTTCAATTATTATTTATATGATAAATTTATCTTTTCTTAATTAATTATAATATCGTTAATTACTTACTCGCAATGCGAATCACGTGTATGGATTAATATATTCAATTGAGGGCTCTCTGCTATCTTTAAACTAGCAAGTATTAAATCAATAAAAATTCTAACTATGTAAAAGATTTTGACTCAAAAAGTTTTGAAGTAACAAGTACTGTATGATTGAATTTTTATTTACCACTTCGAATTATTTTACCCCTAAACCTAAAAAGTCAACATCCCAAAACCTACATTCTCCTTCATCACCCTCAATGGCGATCAACGATCGATCAAAACAACCATCAAAACATTCTCCATCAAACCAAAGCTCAAACCCACCAATAACAAACCCACATCATTTCCCGAATCAAACTACTGGAAATACTTCAAACCAAACAACCACAAACCTTGATTATATCCATCAGTTCACTCGCATTCTCCCCATCATCCACAATAACCTAATTTGATAATGCAGATCAAAGTTAGGTTGATTTACTATTACTAATATTATGTTCAACCTTTAATATGAATCTTTAAAATGCCTTTATCGTAACAGATAAAGTTCTATCATTTAAGCCACTCTATGTAAAACTGTGTCAAAGGGACGTTAAATCATTCAAGCTCTCCTTCCATGCTAAAAAAATAATAATAAAAAAAAATAAAAAAAAAGGTCCTCGTTTCGAAAATAAATAAAATTAGACTAGTGCTACAAAGCTAATAAGGGTGTAGCGGCTACGTCCTCGACCTCCACTGTCATTACCACCACGCCTACGGCCACCACGTGAACTGCTTCCACCACCAACCACTACGACCATCACCTCCTCTTTGCTGTTGTGGCTGGGGTGGTGGTGTGTGTGGCTGTACACCTGGTTGCTGCCTGTCACAAACAAAAACCAACATTAATTGAAAACATCAAACATGCAACACCATTAGTTAGCAGCACATCTTCTATACTCATGGACCACAAGCAAACTAATTCCACCATTTGATCAAAACAATTAAATTTTCAAGTGCTCGTGTTGGCAGGCAAGATGGCATTTTATAATATGATGCTTAGAGAAACGATCTGATCTTTGTTGTTTTTGTTCTTTATATTTGTGCCTATGTGTATCCTATTGAAACATTGCAGCTTCATCATTGACTCGTTTATGTGTAAGCGGGTCGATTTGGGATACTTGGTATATATGAAGAGTGAACGATCTGATCAAAACAATTAAATTTTTTTACGCTTATGAATTTACACATATATACAAAATAACATATTTTTTGAGAAACATTGATGAAAGAATTACAAAGAATTGATTGGAAATCACATAGATATGATTTTGTAAAATCGTTTGATTAAAGTGATAATTGAGAAACAACCTTTTAAAACTTGCTCGATCACACAATTACCAATTCATTCATATAAAGAATTCACATACAAAACAAACTGCTCATAATGCAAGAAAACTAAATGCGAGTGTAAGCATACGAATACTTAAACATAAAAAATCTTTAACTTTAAACAAACTCACAATTAGATTCTTGTCTCAAAAGAACATAACCAAAACATCAATTCAAGCTAAACCAATGATTCAATTACAAGAACTCTCCTCCTGAAAGTAATTACGAACGAATTTGTCGCTCATCGGTATACTTGGATCTTCAATGGTGGATTGGATGTTATTGATACTTGATTCAGATGAAAGCTTAGTGAAAGAAACTCTCACAATTGCCTTCAAAATGTCCAAAATTCATAGGGAAAAAGTCTCCTTTCGAAACCCTAATAATTAGGTTCAAATAGGAAAGAAGAACTTCATAATTTGGAGGTTGTTGGGGTGTTCTACGTATCATACGCTTACCCTGGCTTATGATACAGTGGTTGTGAAGTTGTATGATGCTTGTTCTTTGAAATCTGTCTAGAATACAGTGACTGATACGGTGATCAGCGTTTTGCTAAATATTATTCTATTTTTGAAAATGGACGAGCTGATTTATGGTTGTTTCGTATGTTCTGCTTCTTCTATTAAGCGAAACCATTGTGTGCTATTAAACTATTTCTAAAACTTTTAATGAAAAATAATTATTTTTATGAAATTATAAAAATGATTTGAGCGTCATCATTTGATTTCACTCAACTTAGGATTTTTTAGTATGATGAGAAATATTTTTATAAAAACATCTTATTCTTTTCATCACACATATTAACAACTTTACTCAAAACTAACTTAGCTTTGTCAAATTTTGACGGAAACTACTTAAACTCTAGTGTTGAATCTTCCAACTTTTTTTTTTTTAACAACAAAATATTCGAGTAAAACAAATAAGCCACTAGCAAGATGCTAAGACCAAAGTACAATGATATCATTTTGCTCACACCGGAAAATTCAAAAACTGAAAATTACATCAAGTTTGCCAGGCTAAGTCTCCAAACTTCCAACTAGATAAAGCATTCTCCATTGAGGAGGTGCTCACGTCTCTCGAGGAGATGATAAATTAAGTGTAAACACAACACACAACATTGGTTACGTTATTATCAACCAAATATCAAAGATAAATGCAAGCAACCGTCATGCTTAATTTCGATTTTTCCAGATTTACGTATCGAATTTCGAAACACGTTCAAATTTTTTATTTTTGATTCGATCTAAAATTCGAATTTGAAGATAATTTTTATTTTATAATTATAATAGTTTTTATTTTATATCTTTTTATAAATGTAAAAATATGGGGATTAAAGTATCGCTTTAATTGTTAATTCATCGTATTTTGGTCACTTGATATAAGCTTAGATTTTATTAATGTTAACATTTGTCGCTTTAAATGTTTTATATGTACTTATAGGGCTTAACCAAACCGAACAGAGTCTTATTCATGTTCGTTCATTAAGAATTTAAATCGTTCACGAACACTTACCGAAAGAAAATTCTTGTTCGTGTTCGTGAACAGAAACCGAATAATTCAAGAACACAAACCGAACAATTCAAGAACACAAACCGAACGATTCACCGACCTATACATGAATATGAACAAACATATTACTGAACGCTCACGAATACAAACAATTATAAACTATAGACACTAGGCTAATTTAAAAATAAAAAATCTAAAACATGTAAAATTAGGTAGATTAATTAAAAATAAAAGTTGTAAAATATATAAATTAATATTTAATGAATAAATATAAACAAACGAACATGAAAATGTAAACACCTAACTGAACGTTCACGAACACAAATGAACGAACGTGGCATCTGTTCATTGTTTAGCTAAGCGAACGAAATTTTTTGTTCAAGTTCATTCATTCATTAAACAAACGAACGTAAACGAACTTCACACAGAACAGTTCACGAACTGTTCACTTAACGTTCAATTCGTTTACAATCCTATATACTTATTTGTCATTTGTATGTTGTCACTTGTCATTTAATTTTAAATTATTTATAATTTTACTAGTCTCGAATTATATTTTTTGGTGTTACAATTTTGATTTGAACATTTAAAAACAATTTTGATTTTGAACATTTAAAAGCGTCTAAGTTTGCATACATTTAAAAATGGAATCAAATTAAATTATTGCATTTCCTGAATTTAAATCAAAACAACTTGAATTCAAACCAGTTTATGCAAATGAAATCCAAATTCAAATGCAGCTTCAAAATTTCAAAACTCAAATAACTCAATTTGATTTACTTGAATTCGAATCCATTCGATATTTGAAGGTAGTAGCTCTGAATCAAAAAGCGCATTGCTCACACCACATGCGTGTGTAGGGTCCCCCTTTTCTCTTCTTCTATAAAAACAATTACTAAGGGTGGTCCACCCTTAATAAACCACTATGAAGTTTCAAACTTCTAGTGAAACAAGTTCCCACCATATTCTTCTTGTTTCTAATTTTCTATCTTTAATAGTTTCACAAAAACAATTGAATATCTTATTCATCTATGCTTCATTTTAGGTGCGGTTTGACTCATTCCAAAGTTCTCACATAGGAATATACAAACCCCATAAATGATAATTATATTAATTGCAATTACATATGATTATTAATTTGTACTAAAGTTATTGAAAAATCATTTTTCAAATTTTGGCGTAAAGAATTTTCATATATTTTCCAACGCATGGACACTTCTCTATCCAACCTGACCAATGAAACTATAGTCTGAAAAAGTTGGTGGTGGCCGGTTTGATTAAAGTTTGAGATGTTAGTTATTGAGTGGCAGACATGAGAAATTGACTATGGAAAAGAAGTTGAAAGCTGGTGTTGGGGTCCTTGGGATGTTGATGAGCAATAATGAAATTGGAAATCACTTCATTTATTAATGTAAAAAATGAATTATTTGTACATTAATCAGTACTAGTAGTAATGCCCGCATGTTACGGCGGTACGGCTGTTACGTGATTTTTTGGGAATTCGATTTTAGTCAGTATCGGCTCGGTGCGTTATGATATAAACTAAAAAATCAAAATATAATTATTGAAAAAATTGAATGAAAGAAAACAATTACGTATATTACAAAGTCTTTAAGACAATTATACTATCCTAAAAAGATTAGTGAAAGCATGGGTCGTATTTGTGGTTGGAAATCACTTATTACCAAGATTTTAGGTGTTTCGTTTTATTAATATAGGTTAGAGTTTTATTATCATCGGAGGCAACTTTCGGTGGTGATTTGCATAGACCGGAGAAAGTTAATGGAGAAATTATCACAACAAATTACCATCTTTATTGTTATTGAGCTTTTAACAACCGACAAGGAAAAGGGAAAGAGGGATTACCGCTCAATCGTAGTGGATGAACCGAATTGAAAGTAAATGACGGTTTTGTTTGGTCACGTGTATATGCTTTAGCATTTGTATTATAAGTATCATATATTATATTTTATTATGGTTAATTTTTGAAATTTAAGCATTACTTTTTATATGGGTGTCTTAATCCATATGTAAAATTATAATTCAATCCTGCTTTCACTTTTATTATAAAGATATAGATAAATATTAAAATTATTAAACTCACAATAAGCCTCTAGAAAAATATTAGTATTATAGTTATTATAAACATGAAGATATATATATATATATATATATATATATATATAATTAAATATTTATATAAAATAATACTTAATTTAAATAATATTTAGTTATAAAAATATAATTACTAATATAAATTAGATGTCAATTTATAGTATCATAAATAAAATAAAATTAATGAAGTGAATTAAATAATACCATATTATTAAATAATGTATCAATAATGTTTATTAAATACATGAAAGAGACAAGGGTAAAAATACCAAGGTATATAAAATTTAATTGATAAATTTACCATATTGCCCGTAAAGTATCTTAAAATGTTAATCAATTCTTTATTTTAGCCCTCTTAAATGTCTTACACTTCTTTGTACATGTTAATTCAAAGCTTGTATGTTTGGTAAAATTACATCTCTATCTAGAGAGATTTATTATAAAGTAGTATAGATATAAGTATTTAAATAAAATAATACTTAATTTAAATAGCAGTTAGTTAAAAAAATATTATCGATGATTATAGTTTTAAATATGAATTTATATTATTATAAATAAAATAAAACTTTAGTCTTAATAGTATGATTAGTAATTATAAATTTAAATATCAATTTATATTATATAAACAAAATAAAACTTAATGAAGTGAATCAAATAATATCATATTATAGAATAATGTATTAATAATATGTATTAAATAAAAAACAATAATTAGAAAAAGTTAGTTAAATGGGGGCAAAAGTAGAATTATTGCAGAAACTACTTGTACTCTATGCTTAAAATATTGTATAGATGTCTTACATTTTAAATAAAATTGTCATCTTATCCTTCTAATATGTATTATATAACAGTAAGATAGATAATACTTAATTTAATAATATATAGTTTAAATATATAAATAGTAAATGTAAATTTAATTATTATTTTAAAAGCATTATTAATAAGATAATACTTAATTTAGTTAATTAAATAATGCATTAATTAGAAGAAGTATATTTAATAAGGGCAATGTAGGAACTATTGCATAACACACTTGTATATTGTGCTTAAAAACTTGTCTTAGATGTCTTACATTTTGAATAAAATTACAATTGTATCCTCCCTCTATATTTATATAGTATTAGTATTATATATTATAGATATCATATTTGTTATTTTCATTACAAACAAATGAGTGTTAAATTGACCCATCATTTAGTAGCACTATAATTATTGTTCATTTATCTATAAACTAGCAATTTCCCTCTCAGAATTTGACCGAAATTCATATATTACAAACTAAAATGTTTATTAACTGTATATTTAAATACATAAATGGTATCTTGTGTAATTAAATCAGACATATTAAAACTACGTATTTCTTAAATATTGTGTAATATACGGATTGAATAAACACATGTACTACACATTTGAAAATTTGAAGTTAATATATTTGAAATTTTAATTATTGATAGTTATTAGTTAATAAATAGCTATTATAACATTCATAATTAAGATAATAGAGAAGCGTGAAAACTAATTATTAGATAGCCTATAATGGTGACAAGTGTTCGGAATTATTTTTATTTATTGGTATAGAGATATATATATATATATTTATGTCTTTTAAATAAAGTAATAAACTCTATACAATATATTGTCTTTTGGTAAAAAAAAATCCACAAACACTCATTCTCCTTTTCTGCTATATTCTTCAATTTTATAAAAAAAAATTGGATTATACCAATGATTTCTTGTCCGATTTCGATTTCGAAGAGTATGAACAATGGTTCGGGTGAATGGGAAATTCCTTCTCAAACAATCTAAAACACATGACCTCAAGCCCCGTCGACACAAACCTAAGCAACTTCTAGAAAACGATCACACAAGAAAAAACAACCCGGTGAAGCACCACACCCGTTCAATGAAAACCGACTCGTTGGACGATTGAGGAAGATGTTACGCCAGTTCGTGCATGGGTACATATAAAAGTATGCATACCCTTGATCGAGCATTATTAGTAAAATATATAAGTATCAATAAATCTTAAAAGGTAGTTATAGTTATTTGACAATATTATTAGGTTATTAGTATGAGCCTACGGGCCTATTTAGGTTTTAGGGTTTGCATTATAATCTCTATATATTGTAACCTAACCTATCAATAATATTCATTCACTTTTTTACCATCTTACATGGTATCAGAGCCTTAGGGTTCTGGGTATCTTCTTCTCCGCTGCACCATCACAAAAACATACAAACTCTAGTCGTCGCCACCGAGTTCAAATCCTAGACAGGGAGGTGTGCTGCCACCGCCGCCCTGTCCCACCATTGTTTTATGTTCGTTTCTTCTCTATTTTCTAGTTTCAGTTGAATAAACCTTTGTTATCGGTTGAATATCTAAACCTATTACATATCTACATTCTCTTGGTTTGTTCACATCCATTCTCTTGGTTCGTTTCTGGATTATGGCTTCTAACGTGCAGCAGTCATTATATTTTTTCTCTTTCTTTTCTTTCTATTTAGCGGTGTTTTAGCCGCACCAAGGATTACGGTCCACACACACCGATCTCAATCTACGGTTTGATTTGAATTTTTTTCTCTTTTTTAGATCTACGGATCTTATTTCCTGATCTACAGATCCAAGAGACCGCCATTTGATCACGGTCACCGGTCTTGTTTTATTTTTCTTTTTTTATATCTACATATGTCATATTTTGATCTACGGATCCAAGAGACTGCTGCTTGCTAGCCTCGAGATATCGCCAACGACTACGGTCGTCAGGTCTCAACTTATTATTCCAAGAATCATGAACCATGAAGTATCAGACAAATTATGGATAGCACAATCAACCAAAATATGGATGACAACTTCAATCACAATATTATTTGTTGGCAATAGTTTGGATAGTCAAGTCGAACGAAGCATGTTTATCATATTATTATTTTTTTATGTTTTTTTTGTTTCCCAGTCATAACGTAAGGTTACCTCCGCTACGACTGCGGGGGAGTATTAGACAATATTATTAGGGTTATTAGTATGAGCCTACGGGCCCATTTAGGTTTTAGGGTTTGCATTGTAATCTTTATATGTTGTAACCTAACCTATCAATAATATTCATTCACTATTTTATCATCTTACAATAGTAAGTAAAATAGATGATGATTTAACTGATAGATTTCAAACAACAGCCAATAGCGTCAATATACCAGCCATATTGGCCATAGAATCCATCAAACAAACCCAAGTCCCATGATCCTGAAAAAGATCTGTTCGCATCCATACCAAAACGACCATGCGTTTTTTTGTTCGTCTTGAAAGACAATGATGATATTAACATAAGGTCGTTATGAATCCCATACGTTCCAGATAACCCAATTATCTCTTCATCGGCATCAAAGTCGATCTATGAAAACCAACAGTTATCATATCATTAGAACTCAAACTAGAAACTTTGGTATCTTGTGTTTGTTTATTAGCACATCACTAATACTATATTAAGTAATAAATTTATATTTATAATTTGAAAATGGGAAATCCCCAAAATAAATATTTTGATACATATTTTACCAAATTAAACACGTTGATTTTAAGATTGACAAATAAGCTTCGCCAACTAAGAATACTAAAATTTAGCTCACATACAAAACGATGAAAAATATTTGCCCAGGGGTGGACCTAGGTTGAGGGGTGGGGGGCAGCCGTTCCCCGTAAAAAAATTTAGTGTTATATATATGTGAAAATCTCGAGCGCCCCCTTAAAATTATGCAATCGTCTTATTTTCTCCTCCCATGAAAAAAATTTCTGGGTTCGACACTGTTACTGCCATAAAAGCAACCAAACAAATGAATATATATGTAAAGTGCAGCCATTACCTTAGATTTAGCCCTCGTTTAGCCACTCAACTAAGATTTGGTTGCAAGTGGATTTGGGAGCTAAAATCCAATGTTTATTTTGTTTTCAAAGGTGGTCAATGTGTTTGTTTTAATGATTTTTTCATAATAACTAGGAATTAACTAGAAAATATTTCAAATGTAAGTAGGGAGGCATAAGAATTGATCACCTCAAACTTTTTACCCTTGTTGTAGGGATCAGAAAGCCCACCATACTGTTGAGAAGAATGCAACAAACCATCGTAATCTTCCGCTGTGAATATGAGTGAATGAATCCAGCGGGCGTGATATATCGTTATCTTCTTCAACCTTTGATTGCTCTCAAGCCGGAACTCAAAAGGATCGCCACCCGCCAATGATCCCCATAAATCTGTTCGTGCACCCTACCATCAAATATATATACCATAGTTTTTTATTTTGATTGCAGCAAGATTATAATTGTATTAATCATATGGAAATTAATGATAACTTACAATATTAGGTTGTGTAACTGTTGGTGTTGATGGATCCTAAAATCCAATAACACAAAGCTTGTGACTGTATGTTCAAATTCTAATAATTAAGATAGCAACAAGTTAATTAGTGATAACTTACAAGTTGATGATTTAAAGCAGCTTCTAAACCTTTGACAACTAAAATCATCGGTGGGCGCTGCCTGCGATCTTCATCCAGGCATTGAAAAGCAATATTGGAGAAAGCTTGTAACGAATACGGTTTAGCTTGCTGTAGTAAACTAGGGATAATGATGTTCTGTAATGTCCCCTTATTTTTATGAAGTTTCACCAAGTGAGGGAGAAATTTACGCTCGTCTTCGTCTTCAAAACTCTCAATGGCAAGTCTCCCGCACAAGACTTCAAATAATATAACTCCAAAAGAATACACATCAGATTCTTTTGTAAGTGTCCCAGTACGCAAATATACTGGATCGACATAGCCTAAGGTGCCGCAAGCAATTGTGACAACCAAAGTGAATTGCTGATTAGTTGGACCTATTTTAGACAATCCAAAATCTGAAATCTTAGCTTTCCAATCAGCATCTAGTAAAATATTAGAACTTTTCATGTCACGATGTAGCACCCTGTGCCCTTTTCCCACCCCGCCGTGAAGATAATTGAGTCCTCGAGCCGCCCCAACACAAATACGCAAGCGTTGCTCCCATGTGAGGTTTGTGGAGGCCAAATGTTTGTCGAGGCTTCCATTAACCTCGTGTTTGTAAACAAGAAGTTTTTCATCACCTTCGTCAGAGAATCCAACAAGAGAAACAAGGTTGTCATGCTTGTAACTAGCAAGCATGACAATCTCCGATAAGAACTCACATTGTCCTTGGCCACGCTTCACGTCTAATCTCTTTACAGCAATAGCTATATCTGGCTCACTTGAGCTGGCGGAGGAAGGGAGTTGACCTTTATACACCCGCCCGAATCCACCATGTCCGAGGAAATTTTGCTCGGCGAAGTCGTTTGTGGCAGATTTGATGGCATCAAATGGGATCTTCAAATAATCTAGTTCTCCAAGGGAAGACATTTATATGTGAATTTCAATATGTAATGAAATAGCAAGATTCTGAAGGGGGGAATTATCAATGACTTTTGGTCTTTTGGAAGGACTAGCTTGGGTGCTAAGACAATGCAAGTTTTTGGAAGGAGATGCAACTTAAATAAACTTTCTACACTGATTAGGTATAATCATCTTTTATATATGACATTTTAGTGATATAATTTTATTTTTAGACTAATTTTCTACATTCCATATTTGAGTTTTCTTAATAAAAAAGCACCATATTAACTTAAACTTGCAAGTATTTAAACCTTTATAATTTTTATGAAAATCAATCATCAATATCACTATAACACCTCAAGATGTATATAAGAGCATTCACAGTAGGTTTCTTATATTTATGTGAGTGTGTTTCTTATATTTTAAGAAATGATTGTAAATGATTATAAGTAGAGGAGAGATAAAAGTTACTGTTCATTTTGTATAGTTGGAGAATCATTGTTCAACACTTATAAATTTTTTAATATTTTTGAAAGTAGTTGTGAGTAGAAGAGAGAAAAAAAAATAATGATAAAAGTATAAAAAAATATTATTTAATTGATAACAAGAGAGAAATAGTAGTGTTTTTTAGTGTAATTATAAAGATAAAGATATGAAAGCTGATGTGAATGCTCTAATATCATTGAATTTTAAAATCTGTCACAGGTAAAATGATTAGTTCAACCGGTCCAGTTTTTAAAAAATCCACTAAATGTAATACCTGTAAAAGTAAGTGGGCATAAACTCATAAAGTAATTTCATTCAATTATTATGTTAGATATTTTACCTTTTAAATCCAGATTTATTAAACGTGTATTAGAGTGATTGGTTCAACGAGTCAGGTTTTCAAAATCGTACACATGAAATTATAGTAATAGCAAGTGGCATAAAGCCATAAAGTTATTCTCTTCAATTATTATTTATATGATAAAATTATCCTTTCTTAATTAATTATAATATCGTTAATTTACTTATTCGCGATGCAAATCACGTGTATGGATTAATATATTCAATTGAGGGCTCTTTGCTATCTTTAAACTAGCAAGTATTAAATCAATAAAAAGTCTAACCAGGTAAAAGATTTTGAATCAATAAATTTTGAACTAACAAGTACTATATGATTGAATATTTTTTTACCACTTAGAATTATTTTACCTCTAAACCCTAAAAATCAACATCCCAAAAACCTACATTCTCCTTCATCTCCCTCAATGGCGATCAACGATCAATCAGAAACAACCATCAAAACATTCTCCATCAAACCAAAGCTCAAACCCATCAATAACAAACCCACATCATTTCCCGAATCAAACTACTGGAAATACTTCAAACCCAAGCAACCACAAACCTTGATTATATCCATCAATTCACTCGCATTCTCCCCATCATCCCCACACAATTTTGCAGCCACCCAGTCCGCCACCGTCACCATCTTCTCTGCCCAAATCTTACACCCCAAATCCATCATCGCCACCTTCAAAGACACCATCGCATCCGCCTATTTCCGCTCCGACTGGCATTAATTGCCGCCATTTCGTACTCAGGTGAGATTAGTGTCGGATCTAGCACAAAAGATCAGGGGTATCCCAAAAAAAAAAATTTACCGTAAATTAATTCAATAATGAAAAAAGTTTTGCGCGACATTCATTCATTAATGAAATAAAAATTTTCGCTACATTCATTCATTAACGAAAAACTGTATATCATAAGATGGGATAACTTCAAGCATGCACTCGATCTTGAAAATAGAACCGTAAAGTCTCAATCTAATCCTGCTTGGATTGAACTAGTAAATTAAGAAAAATAGAAAAAAATAAGTAATAAATAATAAATAATAAATAATAAATAATAAATAATAATAATAATAATAATAATAATAATAATAATAATAATAATAATAATACTTAATTAAAAAATTTAAGACAACATATGAACCATCCAACTTGAGCAACAGATGAAAATAATTTACTGAAACCATTCAAGTTGAATGGCTTAACACTGAGAACCTTAATCCACAATAACCTAATTTGATAATGCAGATCATAGTTAGGATTTTACTATTACTAATATTATGTTCAACCTTTTAATATGAATCTTTAAAATGCCTTTATCGTAACAGATAAAGTTCTATTATTTAAGCCACTCTATGTAAAACTGGTGTAAAAGCGACGTTAAATCATTCAAGCTCCCTTCCATGCTAAAAAAAATAATAATAAAAAAAATAAAAAAAAAGGTCCTCGTTTCGAAACATAATAAATCAACATTAGACTAGTGCTACAAAGCTAATAAGGGTTGTAGCGGCTACGTCCTCGACCTCCACTGTCACTACCACCACGCCTACGGCCACCACGTGAACTGCTTCCACCACCACCACCACCCACTACGACCATCACCTCCTCTTTGCTGTTGTGGCTGGGGTGGTGGGGTGTGTGGCTGTACACCTGGTTGCTGCCTGTCACAAACAAAAACCAACATTAATTGAAAACATCAAACATGCAACACCATTAGTTAGCAGCACATCTTCTATACTCATGGACCACAAGCAAACTAATTCCACCATTTGATCAAAACAATTAAATTTTCAAGTGCTCGTGTTGGCAGGCAAGATGGCATTTTATAATATGATGCTTAGAGAAACGATCTGATCTTTGTTGTTTTTGTTCTTTATATTTGTGTCTAGGCGTATCCTATTGAAACATTGCAGCTTCATCATTGACTCTTTTATGTGTAAGCGGGTCGATTTGGGATACTTGGTATATATGAAGGGTGAAATGGGTTAAGGTAAACGACTTTCGCTAAAAGGTAAACGATAACATGGATCAATCAGGTTGAAAGTCATTCAAAAGCATAAAAACCTCCTGAACCACCTTATTAAAATAAAACGTGGTACTTATATATAATAATATAATTTTGGAACTACATTTTGCATATTACTTTGTTATAAAGTCAAAATAATGGATAAATATGTGCTTGCAGATCAGTGCAACCCAACCCACCCATTTCAACATAATTTTACCGCTTTGACCCGTTACCCATGTCCCCACCCATCCAACCAGTCCACTTTGACAGTTCTAGTCCTGATAAACAATCCTCATACAGAATTTATGGTGATAAAGAAACACATGAATCTCAATAGAACAGATAAAAAGCAGAACCTATTCAGGTAGCAACCGCAGCTTTAAAAAATTCATAAATAAATCAAAAAATTCATAGAGAAAGCAGCTCAAAATAGATTTTCACTTACAGGACATATCCAATCCTTCCATCAGGCAAAAGCATTGGCATCATTGCCATGCCAGCTGTAGAAGGTCCCCTTCCATAGATAAGCGGCTGCAGAACAATGAGTGTTTAGAGTAGATAAATCCACAAAAAAAAAGATTATACAAGTAATCCATATGTTGATAAAACAGTCCAAAATCATCAATATTATAGAAAAGAAATAATAAATGTGCACATGCCTCCGACATTAATAGAAAGAGAAGTGCACCTGTGGATATCCTGCAGCACCAAAGCCTGCACCCAAAGCACCATATGCACCCCCAACCAAACCATAACCAACACGAGGAGGGTGACTTGGAAGTATAGCAGCCTTCTGTGAGTTCGAAGATCCTCCAGATGATTTCTGATCTGCTTGTGGTTTGGCAAGAGAGCACTCCAGTGTTTGGCCTAATTACATGAAACCCAATATGTCAAATAATTTTTTTTTTTCTGATAAGCATCATAAGCCTTGATCAGACAGTCATCAGCATTACCATTAAGCTCATACTTCTCAGTGTTCTTAAGAGCCTTCAAAACACTGGATCTTTCTGCAAAATGAACAAAACCAAACCTACTCCTCTCATGACCTGCTTTTGCAGGTGGAAGAACTACTTTTGTAATCTTCCCGTGGTGCTGAAATATCTTTTCTAACTGCTCCTGAGTCACATTTTTTGGCAAATTCTTAACATAAACTGCCTTAACCTGCATAAAGAAAACATGAAATAACGACATGAGTAATACTTTCACGGAAATATATATGCAAGAATTTTTATACACCTGAGAAGAAGCTGAAGACTCGGAATTTTTTGGGTCAGCCCAGCTCACGGTTGGAGCATTGTCATCAAGTTTAAACTTAGGATTTGACATCTTTTGTCTTGAATATTCTGCACAGGCATGGTTATAATACTCTATAAAAGCAAATCCACGATTTCGTCTAGAGTTTTGTGGATCCTGTTATATAATAAGCAAAAAGAAAATATTAAATTATCAACCTTCTTTGTGTCTTCCAGTGTAATATACTCCAATTAATTAGTATTTACCTTTAACAGCTCCACAGAATTAATGCCCGGTCCAACCTTTCTGACAACATTCTCCATGTCTTCCAGTGTCCAGTTTTTAGGAACATTACCAATAAATAGTTTATGTTTCGCTTGAGACGATGAACACTTGATCTTTCTACCCTGAGATAATGTAAAACCAACAATGTGACGTCAAAAGCCTGAAATGCAGGACTTCTATGCAGCATTATTAAAGGTAAAGGTGGCAATTTCAAACCACTTATGAATGGATCGATTTGGTTTATATGTATCTATTAACAGGTCAAACAAGTAATTTAGAAGAAAAAAAGTAACTAAACTCAAAAAGAAACAGCTCAAAGACGTTATGTTCAACAAAAACAGATTAAATTAATATGATCTTTTCATCGTATTGTCTCTTTTTGACCCATTACACAGCCCACCCTTTTATACCGCTTCTAATTTAACGTATCAATTTCACCATTCAACTGCAGCAGTGTAATGTTATTTATAGACGGTTTAAACTATTGCAATACCTTCAACTCCCTATTATTAAGTTCCTTGATGGCAGTAGAAGCCAACTCTTTAGTTCTAAAGGTCACAAAAGCATAGCCTTTATTGCCACTTGAGTCTTTGCCTCTCATTATCCGGACCTGTTACATGTTAATTGACATCAAAATACATATATATTATATCCAACAACATATTCTTTTACATGAGATGTGAGAGAGAGAGAGATACCTCTGTGACTTCTCCTATAGATTCACAAAACTCTTTTAGATCATCTTCAGATGCATCTAGAGGAATTCCACCAAGATATACCTCTGAACCATGAGGAGGAAGGGCAAGAAGTTCTTCATATTTTTTCTTTAAATCTTCTTCACCTTCAACATTTTCCATTTCATCATCTTTCCCTCCTTTTTGTTCTTCTTCTTTCTCCTCCTCCTCCTCCTCCTCCTCCTCCTCCTCCTCCTCTTCTTCTTCTTCATCTTCCTCTTCCTCCACTTCTTCTTCAACTTCTTCCTCTTCTTCTTCTTCAACTTCTTCCTCTACTTCTTCATATTCAACCTCTTCCTCAACATCCTCATCAAAGTCAACCTGCTCTTCTGGTTCTATCTTGGGAACCTTTGGTGGTTCTTCGACCTTGACATGTGTGGAATTTGCAGTCATCTTTGCCCGCGTCCTTGGCATCTTATGGTTTTAGAAATAAAAGCTTGAACAGCAACTGGGATTGATACACAGAAGCCAGATGCATTTACAGAAGAAAGAAGACAACAATGGGAAGATTGAAACAAATTCAAAGAAGAAAGGGATTGACAAAGTGATAGAATGTGTGCCATTAGTTAGATATGGCTCAAGGAGTTCAAAAGGCAAATTCAAGGGGAAAATCAGTGAATCAATGACTTCCCAAATTTTAGATATCAGATGATAATGGAAAATTGTATCTATCTTCTAGAGTTACAATCTACCATAAAAAATGCAATTAATAGCAAAGAAAAGAGGTGGAAGATCAATTACAAAGGTGGAGAAATCAAAAATACAAGAAATATATTTCATGCATCAGTCAGAGAAATAGCAATTATAATGACTGGAAACTACGTCCTGGCATGGTCAAAGGAGAGCTAAATGGGTGTCGTAGGATAAATTTTAGCAATATTATCAAGATCGAGATTAATTTTCCTGTTCCTTTATGCCTGCAGCAAGTTAATGCACAGGAATTGAGAATATACTCAGCCAATGAGCAATTCAAAAAAGCACAAAAGCAGTGCTTAATATTAACCAACTTGTAATAAAAATGAAAAAGTACTTAAAAGTTGACCAGTAATTATTATGATTTAGGGATAACTAATCTGAATATAAAACACAAAACTGCCAAAGCAAAAGCAAATCACAGAAACTATTTTAGATATTTAATATCATCTAAAAGGTTTACACAACCAAAGAAAACAACTATGTTGCATCAACAGGTAATATTCTAGAAAATATCATTCATATTTTCATCATGGTTATTGTAGATCTCTTAATTTACTGCTATCACTCATCGCAAGAAAAAAAATATATTAAGTTGTGCTCATTGTAGCTACTGACCATAAACTATATAACAATAGCATAACCCTCCTTGTGCTAATTTAATATCCTTCAAATTATAAATAAAAACCTAGTCTAAGAAACTACTTATAATTCTGGTGTTTATAACATGAATGGAAACGTTGAGAAAACTTCCCTATCGCTTCAGATTGAGATACTTAACCATATGATTCTCTACCAGGTCAAGTGACGAGTTCTTTTAAAAAGTGACAAGTCTTTGTTTGCTCTTAAACTTCTGGTAGAGACAATGGTTAAGATTCTAGAAGAGAAAAGAATGAATTTATCAAAGATTGAATGTTACTCTTGTGAAAATCCCAACCACAAAAAGATGAGTTTTTACACCACACTATTTAGCTCCAAAGCAGCTACGGCTAGCACACCACACTATTTTCATCACCTTTGTAAATTTAGCCCACTGAAACAAAACTCAAATGCTGTGCACCTTATGCTCTTCACAAAGTCAAGTTAAACCCCATGCGTGTGCAATGGGTCGTTGTTTATTAGTCTCTGTTTCATCTCAAATCATTGATAAAGTGCATTCAAAGAAACATCAATGGTTTCAATAATGTTAAGGTACGAGTCACACTTGAGGTGGCCCCTAAATGAATCATGATCATGAGGTACAAAGATGAGAATGTATCTGAAGACAATCGGTGAATCGTGATCATAAAGGTACATATATGGAAATGTGCCTTTAATTTATTGACAATTAAAATTAGGTTGTAAGCTTCACACAACCTTCATATCACCCTAATAGCAGAGATATACGAATATAGCATTTCTGAAGTGAAATTGTAGATTCCAGTACGCACCTAACATGACTAAAATGCTACTACGTGACTAGTAGATACCCTTAAATCAACAATTCAACACTTTACAAAGCTGCTTTCAATCAAAATGTCAAGTTTAGCAAAATATCCTAAAGAAGATGGCTTAAGAAAGCCCTAATAGGTGTCTTAGTTCTACGTACCAAAATTCTCTCTTTACTTGGATAGTTTGCCATTAAATTATCGAACACCTGAGCCGTTAAAATTCAGATTCACCTTACACTGTGATTCCATAATCATAGATTTTGCCATTAACCAAAAAACAACCTTAACTCAAAGGGTTCAAAACATCAAGGCGATATAGCTAAGTGGAAGAATAGTGACCTGGTGTCTAAAATGTGTTAAGAGACTAAATTAAACCCTGAAAATTTGATTTAATTACACGGAATAGCACCGCACATTAAAATTTAACAGAGTATTAACAAATATTACACTACGAAACACAAAAAACGACTACATGTATAACACAGCGTGAATTTCCAACATATAAACAATGATTTATAGTTCCCAGGTTAATAGGTTATCTCCTATCAAACAAATTGGAACCTATGCTTATTAATTGTCTCACTGCTGAATAGATCAATCATACGTGGACAGATGAACACACCGTTTCGCTGTTTGAAAACTATTCGTTCTCTCGTGAAAAATTAACATTTAAGTCGGAGAAACGAAATTTAATAAAGCGTGTGATACCTGTGTCCGACGGTGGATGACTGATCTCGAACGCCGACGAACGGAAAGGAGTCGCCGGTGGAGACGACGGTAGCAGAGGAGCGGAAGAGCGGCGCTGAAGCCTGAAGATGCAGGTTAGGTTAAAGTTTTACCTCTTACATATTTATTTCACTCGCATCTGTGAAGATATTTTCTTTGTTTGATTTCTTTTATAGATAAGTGGATATTCGCTGGCAAATGACACTTCCTCGTCTCTATGTTATTATTCAAACTTTATTATGGAAAGTTGGAAACTATCAATTATTGATAATGATAACAATTAAATGCCACAAAAATACTTTTGTTTACGTGAGGTTAGTGATTAATAGTTAACATCATCAGGTTAGTATTCGTCAACATCAAATTTTAAACCCTGAACTTTCAAGAAAAACAAATTCTTTCGCATTTTCCTTTGACAACAAATAAAAGATATAGGTCTAATGGAGAACATTAGCCACAAAAATACATATACCGCCTAATAGAGAAATGGAATGTCATTGATCTATGGGTCTAATGGTTTAAAATATATGTGATAGACTTTACTTCTCTTGAAGATCACGAGTTTAATTTTTGACATTGACAAATAATTATTAATTTGATGTTATTAGTTTACTAACCACTAACTTGTCAGTAAAAAAAAAAGTAAATAATATGAAATGTTGTTAATATATTTATTTTTTATTAGATGGTTGGGTTTTCTAGTAGACGATATGGGATATCAAACACTAAGTTCTGTTCATTTGAGAAGGGCAAGGATTATTAGTCGAATCCTATAACATCTATGACTATAGGATGTTAGTATCAAGAAGGCTACACATGAGGCGCATGCCACATGTTACACTAGGGGTGCCTCAGCTTCGTCTACAAAATATAATTAAAGAAATAATATTTGTGAATTTTTTTATTTTTTTATAACGTGTAGATGGTCGTGTTAAACATGTTTTACAATACGAAAATCAAAATATTATATACATGTCATGTGATAAAATTTATGATTTAACTAAAATTTAGTTATAAAAAACATGACATTTAATATACTTGCAAACGACACGATAAAATCTATGTACGGCGGGGCATTGATATTGTATGTGTTTTACCGTGAAATCGTCTTGTTTGATTATATGTTACATTAAATGTGTAATAATATATTGAAAACTTATTTTACAACTACAAATCATAAAACGCATTAATCAAAAACATTAGTTTCTTATGAAATTAAATGTCCCTCTTATTAGCTTCGTGCTATTTTCGCATAAATGAAAAAATTGTTACAAAGTTAACAACATATCATAAGGACATGTCGGGATACTATACGTAAAATAACATACTCTTGGTGTAACATCCCTTTAGTTTTGTGTAGTTTCTCGGTGGAAATTATGGGAATCCCTAGAAAGACGATAAAACCATATCCCAAACTCAAAACAATAGGAGGGTATTCTCTAGGCGACTTTGTGAAACATATTGGAAGGTTTTAAACAATAAATTGATGTCGACGTCAAAGGTGGTGGATGAAATCAAGGCAGACACATATGTATGCAACAAAATACAGTAAAACTCTCACATTTAAATTGGATGTTCTAATGTAATTTTAACTTGTCTATCTTTCTTGTGTCTTAATCGCCTACACCTAGTTACTCGTTAGATGCATGTATTTAATAAACATTATTGTAAAGAAAAAATAAACAAAGACCGTGAAAAAATAGATATATGTATTTTAATAAACATCGTGTTTGACTCTTTATTTGCTTGAAGTTAAACGAAGGAACACGAACTTGTCTCGTCTACTACACTAGGTGAGATGTAGGTGGGCTACCCTTTCATCTTCATTTATTCGGATTCGATACACGGTCCAACGCCAGTGGTTGCATCTGCTCATCTATCCAACCGTACGCCTTTAAAATCCATCAAAATCACCACTATTTCATCCATCGCTGATAGATTACGACCTCATTATTCGCTCTCTTACGGTCTCGTAATCTCCGAAAAGATGAAGGTGACCGTTACTTCACGTAGCGGCAGAGAGCTAATCAACGGTGGCATTGTTCTTGATAGCACCGTAAGCTCAATTTCACTTCAATTTCGTCGTGTTTATGTTAATTTAAAAAAAAAGTTATTTGGTTTTGAGTTTGTGACTATTTTTGGGGGTTTGCCAGGCTACTGTTGCTGATCCGCAGGAAGCAATTCATCAGCGAAGTAAGTTCTTACTCATCATATCGCCGTTTAAATACAAATATTAGGTATCAAATTCGGTTCATTGTTCCTGAATTAGGGCAACACTTTGACCCTCTATCAGCTGTAACTCAAGAGCTTTGAATTGATGCCTAGGTAGTCAAAGGCAAAGACACACTCAGGCTCAAAAAGACTTAGAAAGTTAATAATTTAATGTTATCCTAAAAATACGATAAACACCTTATATGATTAGAAAATTGATGATATTCTCTTTGTAGTTTTGATACTACAACTTTTAAGTATAAAAGAAAATCAAAGTAAGGATAGATAGATATACATGGGTTTTAATTGTAATTCCATTTGAAAGCATATAAACTCACTATTCTTGCCTTTTTAATTAAAATCCAAAAACACATTGATTCATATATTCAGAAAACGTTATTACTACAACCAAGAGACTGCTTCGCCTTGCCTAAGCACCTACGCGATTGGCTGGCTTGCTTTTGACTACATAGATTGATACAAGTACTAAGTACATGTTATTAATTAGTGTGAAACATTCTTCTTATCAGGAAAGTGCATTGCTTTCCCAACAATTACAGATTGGATGTTGACTATTGTAATTCTAGAAAACCAAAAACGCCATCCAATGTAGAAAATACAGGTATCAAGAAAGTGAAGAAAACTCTATTCAATCTTTTAAGAAGAAAATTACAGATACAGTATTAAGAAGATGAAGATATTAAGTCTCATATCTCCCTAATCTTTATTATAACAACTATCCGTTGTTAACAACCGAAACAAACTAAAACAGAAAAAACACACAAATAACCCAAACTTTCATAACTGCTCAAGAATAGTCCCTGCACTATCAGCACTTCTGAACTCTTGAAATTACTCCAACATACTCCCCTTAATTCCAAGAGTTACCTTGTAAATCCAGCAGACCAAGAGCTGTTCTCATTTCATTAAACTTTACTCTAGGTAAAGCCTTTGTAAGAATATCAGCCTTTTGCATACTACCACTAACAAACTCAATTTGAATTTGATTGTGTTCAATGCAATCTCGAATAAAATGATATTTAATATCTATATGCTTTGATCTACCGTGGAAAACTGGATTTTTCATCAATGCAATTGCAGACTTGTTATCCACCTTTAGCACAACAGTTTCTTGCGGTTCACCTGTGATCTCTTGAAGCAAACCCTGCAACCACAATGCTTGGCAAGCAGCAGACGTGGCTGCCATGAACTCTGCTTCACAGCTAGACAATGCTACAGTAGTCTGTTTCTGTGAATTCCAAGAAATAGGACTCCCATTATAATAGAACACATTACCAGAAGTACTTTTCCCATCACCCTCACCTGTAGTATAGTTACTGTCACTGAAACCAACCAATTTCTCCTGTTCTGTACACCCATACTTGATTCCAAAATGCAGTGTTCCTTTTATGTATCTCACTATGTGCTTAATAGCCTTTAGATGTTTTCTTTTGGATTCTGCATGAACCTACTCATGTACCCAACAGAATACATTATGTCAGGTCTTGTTTGTGTCAAGTACCTTAAAGATCCAATTATCTTTCTGTACTTGGTTGGATCAATTCCCTTCTCATCATCTAAGTCTACAAACTTCAATCCAGGTTCCATAGGAATTTTTGCTTCATTACAGTCTTCCAACCCTGCCAATTTCACCAATTTTTGAGCATACCCTGCCTGTTTAACACATATACCATCTTCTCTTTGTGACACTTCAATGCCCAAATAGTAGCATAATATTCCTAAGTCTGTCATTTCAAACTTTTGTTTCATCTCTAATTTGAATTCATCCACTTCTTTCACGATACTTCCAGCTACTATCAAGTCATCCACATAGACTCCTACTATTAAAAGAGATTTCTCCTTATCTCTCACATATACAGCAGCCTCCCTTTGACACTTTCTAAACTTCAATTCCTTTAAAACTTCATCTAATCTCTTATTCCATGCTCTTGGTGCTTGTTTCAGCCCATACAAGGCTTTAGTCAACTTATAAACTTTATGTTCTGCCCCTTTTACTTCATACCCTTGTGGTTGTGTTACAAACACCTCTTCCTTTAACCTCCCATGTAGAAAGGCTGCCTTTACATCCAGATGGTATACCTTCCACTGCATTTTTGCAGATAAGGCCAATATCAATCTAACTGTTTCAATTCTGGCCACTGGTGCAAATGCATCTTCAAAATCTATGCCTTGCTGTTGCACATAACCTTTTGCAACTAGTCTAGCTTTATGCTTTGTTATCTTCCCTTCTGCATCTCGCTTTAGTTTAAAGACCCATTTTAATCCTATGGGCTTAGCATGTGAAGGGAGATCGACTAAGTTCCATGTTTGATTCCTTTCTATAGCATTAATCTCCTCATTCATAGCTAACCTCCACACTTTAGAGTTAGCTGCTTCTTGATAAGAAATTGGCTCTCCCACCTGAGCTAACAATAACTCTACTCCTTCATTTTCTTCCAATCCACCTGTTTTAGATCTCATTCTTTCATCCAGGACAAAGTCATTGTATCTTGAAGGCATCACTGATGTTCTTCCTGACCTTCTTACACCAGTTTGATCATGTTCACTTAGTCCTTGAACACTAGAATAAGCAAACTCATTATCACCTGAGCCACTTTGTTCATGAACTGTACCCTGTTCAGAACCATTCAAAACATCACCTGTACTTGTTTGCTCTACATCTGTACTTGTATGCTCTTGCACTATGACACTTTCTCGTGTTACTTGTACAAGGAAATCATCTGAAATATAACCCCCTTGGCTTTCTTTTTGTATAAACTGCAACCAGTTCCACTTTCTTTCTTCCTCAAAGTGCACATCCCTACTCACTACAACTTTGTTGTTAACAACATCAAACATTCTGTGTGCTTTAGACCCCTTTTCCACTCCCAAATACACCATCGGTTGACTTCTATCTGCAAGTTTCTTGAGATGTGGTTGCATTACTTTTACATGGCCTACACAACCAAAGGTTCTCAAGTGATGCAAGTTGGGCTTTCTCCCTCTCATCTTTTCATAGGGAGTGGTGTTGATTAGTGCCTTAGTAGGAATTCTATTCAGTATATATACTGAGTGTCGCACTGCTTCTGCCCACAGAACTTGTGGGACTTCCATAGCCTTCAAGAGGCTTCTTGTCATGTTTAAAACCAATATGTTTCTCCTCTCCACAATGCCATTGTGTTGAGGAGTGTAAGGAGAGGTGAGATGTCTGATTATTCCTTCATTCTCACAGAACTTGTTAAACTCTTGTGAGGTAAACTCTCCCCCCCTATCTGTTCTCAAAGACTTTATTTTCAACCCAGTCTCGTTTTCTACACCCTTTTTAAATGTCTTGAATGTTTCAAACGCTTGATCTTTTGATTTTAACATAAACACCCACATAAATCTGGAACAGTCATCCACAATTAGCATGAAATACTTGTTTCCTGCTAATGTGTTGGGTGTTATAGGGCCACACAAATCCATACAAATCAGTTCCAACGGTTTGCTTGATCTATATGTTGTTTGTGTAGGGAAAGGTGAGCGAAATTGTTTACCAACTAGACATGCTGTGCATACCTGTAATGGCTTCTTTATTGTTGGAATTCCTCTAACCAGCCCTTTGGTTGTCATTTCCTTTAGTGCATCGAAGTTCAGATGGCCTAGTCTTCCATGCCATATCCAAGCTGGATCTTGTGCATGACTCAGGAAGCAGGCTGCACTGACTATTTTCAGAGGTACCTTGTAGAGCCGGTTGGCAGACCTTTTGACTTGTATTAGGAGTTTTCCATCCTGCTCATACAGCCATAGTTGATCACCTTTCATCTTTACTTCACAGCCACCCTCAGTTGCTTGCCCCAAGCTTAATATATTGTTTTTCAACATGGGAATATAGTAAACTTCAGACAGTACTCGGTGTTCTCCATTCCTGCAATTCAGCACCACAGAACCTCTTCCTTCAATCAAGACTGTGGATCCATCCCCAAATCTGATGTTGCCACCCACATTTGTGTCTAACATTGAGAAAGCCTTTTTGTTACCTGTCATGTGGTTCGAAGCCCCATTGTCTAGATACCAAGTATCTTGATCCACAGTTTCTACTTCGAACTTAGAGGGGTCAAGTCTTGACTCATTTAAGAATACCAGCTCCTTTGGGTTTTTCTCAACTATTGTCATCAACAATGCTGGCCCGTCATCAACGGTTTGGGTCAAGTTTGATTCAGCTTCTTTGTTCTTTTGAGACGAACACTCTGAGGCATAATGGCCATATTCAGCGCATTTGAAACACTTGATACGTGACTTGTCTTTTGTTTGTCGATCTCTTGAAGGCTTCGGCCTCGAGTTCGTTGAGTCCCGATCTGTTCCTTTTTCTTTGGCACTAGGGTAGTCTCCGTTCTTACTGAAGCGACTGGAACGGTTGTTTTTGGTTCTGAACTTGCTTCTTTGATCCGAGTTCTTTTGCTTGGCAGACCACTCAGAGTAAGTGAGTAACAACTGATCATCTTTACTCTGATTTTGTTTGTGCTTCATCCCAGTTCTCTCTTCGAACGCTTTTAGGCGCCCAATTGCCTCTTGCAGTTTCAGGGTATCTAGGTCCACAAATTGCTCGATTGACGCCACGATTTGGATAAATCGTTCTGGTACAACATCGAGTAATTTTCTCACTAAAACTGCCTCTGCAATTGGTTCCCCAAGTTCACTCGCCTTCGATGAGATTGCAGTTATTCGACCTGCAATATCATCGATAGTTTCACCGTCTTTCATCTTGAGGTGTTCAAACTCGGTTCTGAGCGTTTGCAAGCGAGCTTTCTTAACTCTGTCTTCACCTACAAAGCGTGTCTTCAGAGAATTCCAAATATCTTTGGCTGAGGTTAGATTTGCTACCTGAAGAACTAACTCTTCCGGCATGGCTTGGAACAGATAAGCTATCGCGGTGTTATTCTTCTTCACATCAAGAATGGCGCCTTCTGGTGGTTCAATCACCTCCCACAAACCGTGAACATTAAAGATTACCTTCAATCTCACAGCCCAAATCGAGTAATTTGAGACTGTTAGCATGGGACACTGAAGGGGAATTGTAACCGGGTCACGAACTGTTACTATCTGCTGGTTTGCGGGCTCTGCCATCGTCCTCTTCTTCCGCCGGTGGTATTTCTTCCCTAACTTCGGATCGAGATCCAGTCCTTCGGATCCTGATCGTAGACTCAGATGCCCTCACGATTCAGTCCTTCGAATCAGGGGTTTCTAGCTTTCTTCTTCACCGAAGCTCTGATACCACTTGTAGAAAATACAGGTATCAAGAAAGTGAAGAAAACTCTATTCAATCTTTTAAGAAGAAAATTACAGATACAGTATTAAGAAGATGAAGATATTAAGTCTCATATCTCCCTAATCTTTATTATAACAACTATCCGTTGTTAACAACCGAAACAAACTAAAACAGAAAAAACACACAAATAACCCAAACTTTCATAACTGCTCAAGAATAGTCCCTGCACTATCAGCACTTCTGAACTCTTGAAATTACTCCAACATCCAAGTCTTTTTATGTACTTTGTGTTGCGGTATGATGTGTGTGAAGCAAGCTAAAACCATGCGATTATATGTGAATCGTGAGCTAAGGCAGTATAAATGAAGTTTTGGAAGTGAAATCACTAGCTATTTAACTTCACTGTTAATCAGTTGGGGACCAAAATGTGCACAGTTGACTTTGAATGTTAGTGATGGTTATTTTGAATATCATATGTATATGGTTTGTGATTTCACTTCCACATATTCATTCCCACTCTGTTATCTTGTGGTTTACATATAATGCATGGTTTTGGTTGCTTATCCATGCATCCTACCATAAAAACAAAGTGCATTAAGATGTATTAAATTAATGCGAAAGAGGTGCATTTGCACTAGTGTTGAACATATATCCAAAACGCACTAATTAGGTGTCTGACCTAAGAAATTTTCCCCATACTGTATTGTGTTGAAACAGATTTTGCAAAGTAAATAGGAAAATGAACTCCAGATAAGTTCGTAAGAAGACTAATATGGGATTAAGTTGTATACAGGTATTACAAATTATAACTTAAAGAATGTGCTTCTTCTAGGTGCATTAGACAACGTGTGTTTGCATTGGATAACTTGAAACAAATATGCTTAGTTTGTATGCTCTGTTGTAAAGATACAATAACCTCCTTTGCTGTATCCTTCTATTGGGGGCTCTAGTCTTCTATAGATGGAGCCATGAGGTGCTAACTGATTTTGGTCGCCCCCTCTATTTTTTTGTAACTAATAGAATTGCAAAATCTTTTAATATCAAATTCTAAAGGAGTTTGCAAATCTCGTAATATTTTTTAGCTCCATGATTAGAAGAGGGCAAGAAAAGAGTAATCTTTTAAATGTTTGAATGAAAGAGAGTCAGAACAAATCCTTTTGAACTTGTTAGTTATATGATTTTAATCATATATCAAAACACGTCACGATATCATTAGGGCCTAACTTGAAGACTCAACACTCTAGGGATTGCAAAACAAATGGATTGAGTCATAGGTCAAACTTTCAATCACATATATCAAAATGTTAGGATGCCATTAAGACCTAACGTGAACACTATTCTAGAGATGGCAAATCAAGCGGGTTGGGCAGGAGGTCAAAACGGGTCTAGTAAATTGCTATTCAGCTTTTTAATTATAGTTTTGTAGATAATTATAGTTTTAAACATCATTAGAAAAGCAATATTCTATTGATAGTTAGTCTGTTGGTATGCATTGATATTGCAATCTCTTGATGAAGTTTTTATATAACTACAATAGTCTCTTTTTACTGACATGCATCTTCTGTAAACAGTCAATAAATACTATCCTTCCAGACGACGTCTGACCCTACCCCTCCAATCGGGCTCAAAGGAAAAGCCCGTCGTTCTTCAATCCAAGAAAAGTCAAAAAAGAGTACACAAGTGGAAACCCTGACACCCTAATTGTAGTGTTTAAGGATTTGGGCTCACAAGTTTCATATCGTACACTCTTCTTTTTTGAGTATTTGGGCCCCTTAATCCTCTATCCTGTCTTCTACTACTTCCCAGTGTACCAGTATTTCGGATACAAAGGCGAACGAGTTATCCATCCTGTTCAAACATATGCATTATACTACTGGTGTTTCCACTATTTCAAACGTATCATGGAAACTTTTTTTGTGCACTGTTTCAGTCGTGCAACTTCACCTCTTTCCAATGTGTTTAGGAACTATGCTTATTACTGGACTTTTGGGTGTTATATTGCTTATTATGTTAATCATCCTCTTTACACACCTGTAAGTGATCTCCAGATGAAGATTGGATTTGGGTTTGGGTTGATTATGCAAGTTGCAAACTTGTATTGCCACATCATACTAAGAAACCTTAGGAGCCCAAGTGGGAATGGAGGGTACCAAATTCCGTGAGGGTTTTTGTTTAACATTGTAACTTGTGCAAATTACACAACTGAGATTTATCAGTGGTTGGGTTTTAATATCTCAACACAGACTGTTGCGGGTTATATCTTCCTTGTGGTTGCTGCTTCCATCATGACTAACTGGGCCCTGGCTAAGCATCGTCGTCTCAGGAGGGTAATATTCTTGAATCTTGACCATTTTACTTGATGAATTAACACTAGGAGTGGCCCTTATCATTAATAGCCCTTTGACCAGTTTGGAATGTGTTTTATCTCAAATGGGTCAAATCTGGCCAAATCATTAAAAATATGTCTGATACCATATTTTGATGTCTATTTGTTGCAGCTCTTTGATGGGAAGGAAGGAAGGCCGAAATACCCTCGACGATGGGTAATATTGCCCCCGTTCCTGTAAACGACTGTAGACACGGGCTGTATCTCGTCTTTGTTTGTTTTGGATTATCAGCTAGATTTGGTAGCATCATGTGTTTATTCTTGTAACAGATGTCTTGTTTAGAACTTTTGTTTCTTCTTGAATTTCATGGCTTTTGAATTTAGCTTATTTGTATTTGTTAGTTGAGTCTATTATCAAGTTAATATTTTCAGTTTTCATTTTTATAATTGGTTTTTAGTTGTTTAACATTAAATAAACACAAATAACATTGCATACATATGTACGCATGCATATGGCACCAACACAATAATGAAACAGGATGTATACATATGGCAAGATTGTATACTATGTGACAGCCATGGTGGTGTGGTAGTGGGAGGGTGGATATATGATGAAAGTGATTTTGGGAATTATTTAATAACTGATCTACTTCTATGATCTTTCAAAGATTTCTGTTTCATTAATTAATTAATTATTAAAAAAAACTTTCAGATTTATTTTTAAATCAAGTTTTCTGCACAGGAAAAAGACTGAATAAATGAAATGCATACGCATCTCACACCAGGGCACCAGGCCGCAGCTTTTTAATATATAAATTTAAAGATTATTTTAGACTTCATCCCAATCAAAGTCAAAGTTTAATCATACAATTATGTTTTAATATAAGCATTAAGAATAGCGCATGTCACGCTTAAAAGTCCAAGAAACCTGTTCATTATTGAAATAAGAATTCATTATTCCTTTTTTCTACAGAAAAAATCTTGATACGTTTAAAAGAATTTGTTTGTTGATACAATCTTAAATGGTTGTCATAACAGTATTTAAATCGTATCTAAGCTGTCTTATCAATCAAGTAGTTTAGATTTTAAGTTAAGGAAAATACTAAAATCAACGTTTTGACCGATCTAAAAGGCTGAAATGACCATTTGATTTTTAATATTTTTTATTTATTTCAACTAATAATAGGTGTAAACTACGGGAAAATCAATTACTATCTCATCATTGTCTAGGACCATCTGAAATGAAACAGAGAACTGACGTAGATACTCGACTAGTCAGCTGCACTATAGTCGATTTGTGGTCCTCCCGGCTAGCCCTTGCCCGACCTAACTTGGCTATGGGATAGCTAACCTAATTCGACTATGAGGTAGCCGGGCAACAAAATGGAGCCACAAGGTTGTGACACGCCACATGCACCCAACTAGGCTATAGTTGTGTAGGGTGTTGTCAAGTCTCTGCTACCGTATAGCCAAGTTACGTCGGCTAAGGGTTAGCCGGGAGGCTCGCAAGTTGGCTCCGGTGCATCTGAGTACACTTATCAGCTTTGCGTTTCATTTCACTTGGGTCCAAAGTAATGATAGGGTCGGTTATAGAGTAGCTGATTTAGCTGAGAGGGAGTTATTCAACACTATCCTATTAGTTGAAAAATAATAAAAGAATGCTAAAAACCAAATGTTTATTTTAGCTTTAAAACTCAATCACACGTTTATTTTGATAATTTTCCAATTAAGTTCTTATAAAAAAGAAAATTTATACCATCTAGTTTATTTGTTATTGTTGAATACTTGAATTAGAAGAATGTAACTCGGTCAAACAAACTTTGGATAATTTTCCTAATTAAGTTATTATAAGAAGAAAGTTTACACGACTTAGTTTATTAATCTGTATTTAATAAAGGGATCCAATATTCTAATTTAAAGCTCTCCAAATTAAAAATAATTAGTAGTTAAGACCCGTGTGTTGTCACGATGATATTAAACTGTAAAGAAAACTGATGTTGAAATATTACAAAAATACAATTCCTCATACATTACGGTTGGGGTCTTGATTTTTAAGTCTTCATATTACAAAAATAAATTTTATTAGTGAAATCAAATGCATCAATATGTTAACTAAAATTAGGGAATGAAATTACATGTACATTCAAATATGATAAAGAAACTACGCCTCTAGTAGTTCAAACTTGTTAGTAATTCAAAATTGATTTTTACCGATTAAGTTTGTGATTTTCTTTTCTGAAAAAATCGTACAATAACATATATAGGAATTATTAACAATAATTGACATAAATAAAGTGTTATGTTAATTTCCCCCTTTTAATGTCTTTTCGCAGACACCACACATGGGAGTGAAGGTTTTGCAAGTTAGAAGGTGGCACATCTTTATGGGTATCTATGCATTACTTCTTTTTCTTCTTCTTTTTCTTCTTCTTTTTTTAATTTTTTTTTAATTTATAAAAAAAGTCTAATACATATTGAATCTTAATTGCCTCTGGTATCGTTCATTTTAATCACATAATCGATGCACGTACAAAAATCACGCATCACAATGCCTTCCTTTATGAATAAGAAAAAAACATGCACACATAAATGCATATAAATCAGAAAAAAAAAACATGTACTAAAAATCATATAAAGAACAAAACACACACATTTACGGAGAAATTGCAAAAGAGGTTTGTGAGAGTAGCCCTTGAATTGATACATTGAAGTGTTAAACTCAATAACAAACGACTTTTGGTATAAATGTATAATGATATGTAACTGCGTAAAATAATGTTTATATTATGAGACAAAAGGTTCTAAGTCCTACACTGAATAATAAGGGTAGTTTATTTCTTAAAAAAGTATTGAAATGAAAAAAGTAATTTTAAAGTTTAAAAAGAAATACAAATTCAATTTTAAGTAAAAAGTTATGAGTAGCTGATAAACATTACATATATGTGATACATAAGTTAAGTTAGTTATGTATCCACTATGTATAAACGATCATTTTTTCTCTTCCTCTAGATATGATATATATACTATTGCAGGTACTTATGTGATTTTTACTTTTTATGTTTCTTTAGTTAATGTTGGTTTTATATTAACACACAACTCCATATATTATAAAGCGACTATTTAACTTTTTTAAAGCTTGTTTTTCATGCTGTTATTGAATGAGTTGGTTCGGCAAGATTCAAGTGGAACTAAGATACAAAAGAAAATAGTTCATTCCATGCATATTCATTTGATCATTTCAAGCATTCAAATATTAAAAAAAAAAAAAAAAAGAAAGAAAATAAAAAATAGAAGCGATGTGGGCCACCCAGACGTGTAATCCGCCACCCAGACGTGTAATCCCCACCCTACATCAAACATCTCGGAGATTAAACTCATCCAACGGTCCACATTCATCTCTCTCCTCCTATATCTTTTCCTACACTTGCACATATTTTTCGACCCATTCTTCTTGCAAATTTCTCCTCATATCAACCGCCATTTTTGTACAATTTCTTCAGGTATGTTTGTTCATCATCTTCCTTTATCCATTTTTTGTTCTTTTGAAGACATTTTAGTAAGATCCGTTCATTTAAGTCGCTTGATCGTCTCTCAGTTTTAGGTGAAATTGAACGATTTCTCTTCATAGTGTTACGCATATGTGTAGGCATGCTGGAAGCTAGTAGGTTTTGATGCTTTTGAAATCTAGCAATTTCATGTCTCGTAAAGCATGTTAAGATGTTTCGATTAGTTGTTGTTTATTTTAGTTGATGCGTTATACACTTTGAAATTGGTTGGAGGAGTGTTGCCTGTTACTATTTGTGTTGAATCGTCGGTAAATTGATGGTAATTTTGTATTGGAATCTGTTTTTTTCCACTTCCTATTTTGCTGTTAATATATTTTCATCTATGGTTAGAAATTAGAAGTTAGAAGATCAAAAGGCCAGAGACGATAATCGGCGATTTCAGTAGATCACATTCATATTAAACTTTTGCTGTTAATAACACGGGAGTGCTTAACTAAGTACTGAGCATTTCATTGATTTGGGACGATAGATCAAGCTTATTTTGTTTGTAAGCAGTTAGAAGTTAATACCATTTTGAAAGAGTAAATCCTGTGATCAGCCATGGAGATTGATAACATTAATATATAATTAAGTTTGGTTTAAATGTGATGCTGCTGTTTTATATAAGGATCCATCGCCATGATACATGAAAATTAAGTTCTTATCGAAAAACATTTATATTGTTAGTTAAAAGTCATGGTTTCTAATATTCAGATCTGTGGATCTTCAAATTACCTTTTAGGAGCTCAGACCAGACTTCACGGCATATTTTTGCAGCGTTGACTTTGTCGCAGTTCTTGTAGTATATTACTTATAGAATATTAATAATCTCCGTCGCTCTTTCTGTTTGTTTTGATCATAATCAGGAAAGAGCATCTTTATTTTGCTAGATACCATGGTTTCATCATCTAGTATTATATGTTGTCTTTTTTGCTTTAGTTTCTCCTATGATGTTGATCCTGATGTTGGAGTTTTGGCCGGCCAATAGTTTTATGAATCTTGTACAGTTGTACTTATATCTTCACTATCATATTGATTAAACAATATAGTCCTATTCTAATAAAGTCAAGTAACTTGAATAGTCAATTTGAGAGAAAAGGACAAAGGAACAATCTTTTAGAGAGAATGATTAAATCTCAACCCTTTATAGATGAGTTATGTTAGGTTATTCACCTAATATGTACAGAAATGACATAACTGCGATGATTATGATACTATAAGAATATGACATTATTGTTTTTGGTCCTGGTATGTTATTGAAAATTAGTTTATGTATAATGATGTGAGGTGCTATGTTTTTTTATAAAACACAGGCTGAATGAAGCTGTAATTGTTCTGTAGGTAGCTTAAAAGATGGCAGAATCAGAGGAAATTCAACCACTTGTGTGTGATAATGGAACTGGAATGGTCAAGGTACCCAATTTAATATCTCTTTTTCCCTCGACACACATGCACCGATAGATATCCTAAATTATGTTTAAACCTTAAATTGCTTTTACAGGCTGGTTTTGCTGGAGATGATGCTCCACGAGCTGTGTTTCCAAGTATTGTTGGTAGACCACGTCACACGGGTGTAATGGTTGGAATGGGCCAAAAAGATGCTTATGTTGGTGATGAGGCTCAGTCAAAGAGAGGTATTTTGACTTTAAAATACCCAATTGAACATGGTATTGTCAACAATTGGGATGACATGGAAAAGATTTGGCATCACACTTTCTACAATGAGCTCCGTGTTGCCCCAGAAGAACACCCAGTTCTGTTAACTGAAGCACCATTGAATCCTAAAGCCAATCGTGAAAAGATGACTCAAATTATGTTTGAGACATTCAATGCACCTGCTATGTATGTTGCCATTCAAGCTGTTCTTTCTCTCTACGCTAGTGGTCGTACTACCGGTAATCATCTCATACTCCATATAAATAACTTGCAGTACAATCTTTCTTGTTCAGTGATTGTAGAAATCATGTCTTTTTGTTATCTGGTGCAGGTATTGTGCTTGATTCAGGAGATGGTGTGAGCCATACGGTTCCTATTTACGAGGGTTATGCCTTGCCACATGCTATCCTTCGATTGGATCTAGCTGGACGTGATCTAACCGACAGTTTGATGAAGATTCTCACAGAACGTGGGTATTCATTCACCACAACAGCAGAACGGGAAATTGTAAGAGACATGAAAGAAAAGCTGGCTTACATTGCTCTAGACTATGAGCAGGAGCTTGAGACTGCAAAAACCAGCTCTGCTGTTGAGAAGAGTTATGAGCTGCCCGACGGGCAGGTCATTACCATCGGTGCTGAGCGGTTCCGCTGCCCGGAGGTGTTATTCCAGCCATCTATGATTGGAATGGAAGCAGCTGGTATTCATGAGACCACATATAATTCAATCATGAAGTGTGACGTGGATATTAGGAAAGACTTGTATGGAAACATTGTGCTTAGCGGTGGTACAACTATGTTCCCGGGGATTGCTGATCGGATGAGCAAGGAAATTACTGCTTTGGCCCCTAGCAGCATGAAGATTAAGGTGGTTGCACCACCAGAAAGAAAGTACAGTGTCTGGATCGGCGGGTCCATTTTGGCATCACTCAGCACCTTCCAGCAGGTTTGTTTTACTATAGACTTCCATTACACGAGGTGGTAAGATGGGTGGGTCGAGATATAGACTTACACGAGGGTTGTGTAACAGGTCAAAACTAATTCAATTTTAGTATAGTTTGAAAGGTCTAGGCAGCATTTGTTGACCCCTAAACAATTTTCTATCTTTTTTTAATTTGTATATAACTAGTATGTTGATTATTATTACAATATGTATAACATAAGATAATAATGTAAATCATTCAATAAAACCAAACAAGCGATGTTTGAATTAACAATCGGCTTTTGTTATCAGTGGTAGTCTGTATATTGTTGTTTCTGATTTTGGGTTGTTATGAATGATGCAGATGTGGATTTCGAAGGCGGAATATGATGAATCGGGTCCATCAATCGTGCACAGGAAGTGTTTCTAAGCTGTTTTGATGATATTCAACTTTCAACATTCAATTCCGCATGTTCTGCGTGTAACATCATATATGTTGTTTTGTCATTGGGTTGAGACAATTAAGTATTTTAGCTTCCGATGTTCTTTCATTTCAGTTTCATTTTAAAATCAAGTATGTTGTTGGGAGAACATAATTCCGAATTTGTTTCTTTATTATGGTTGAGATAGTGATGATTTTTGGTGGCATCTTCCTGTGTTTTAGTTCCTGACTTTTCACACATAAAATTCATAAAGTCATTTGCATAAAGAATGAGAAATAATAGAGAAGGGAAAACTGATTTGTTCATATTTCACACAATATATAACATCAAATTTATACATGTATACAATATGAAACCAAAAGTATGAAAAATGGTGTCGTATGTGTGTAGTAATGTTGGTAATAATGTATCTAGTAGTTTCAATTTATAACAAATTGCTTGATCTTAAAGGAGTTCACATTGGTTCTGAAATATATACAATATTTGTAAACTATTTGTAGATACTATACCCTAATTTGTTAAACTTGAGAATCAAAACATATATAATAAAAGCAAAAAAATTCATTTACCGTCTAAAAAGTTTTACATACATCACAAAAATTTTTATATATGAACTACAAAGTTTTATGGACAATCTATTAAGCATAATACAACTTAAAATTGGTCAATTTCAGCCAAAGGTTGAGTGCCAAGCATTATTTTAACACCACTATATATATATATATATATATATATATATATATATATATAGGGTAAGGAACGGTTGTTAACCCACCTTTATTGCAATAACCCGTTAACACTGATGTAACAAGTAATTACACCACGATTATGTAGTGCAACTAACTTTACATTGTGTTACTCCACTGATGTAACAATTTTCCCTTCAATTTTTAAAAAGTTTCATCCTTTTTTTAAAATCGTTTTAACTTTTTGGTATGATGTTATTTTTTAATACAAATTACACCGTTAAATAGATCATTTTAATATCTTTAATTCAAGTATAGTCTTGCTATATTTTTTTAAAAAAATTTTTAACGCTAATTGTGGACTACTAGTTTACCACTGTAACTCCAACTTACAGTGATTACGTGGCCTGCTGTGGACCACTAGTTTGATTAATGGGTTATCGCAATAAACATGGGTTAACATTCGTTCTCTATCCTATATATATATATATATATATATATATATATATATATATATATATATATCACAACCAATATCTTATAAGATTTAAACTTGTTAGTTATGAAACACATGAATTAACCAACAGTTTGCCCTCAGGTCAAATTCAGTTGCCGCTCATTTTGAAAAATCAAGATCAATATAGTTTGATGCGTCTCACAATCTTGATTATTGAGTGCGTGACATTTAAATATAGATCGATTGTAGGCTACAATTTTTTTACAGACTAGCGACTCACACCTTATCTACTTCTAAACTTCAAATTTTAATCTACTTCATGTCATGATTTAAACTCTGGTCTTTTCTAAACAGTCTTTTGATTTTTACATCTGGACTACCAACTCGTATGATAGTTGTAGAGTACAACTGGCACATGCATTCTGAATGTCTTAGCATGTGAGAAAACGATCCAATTCTCTTTTGTACGATATCTAAGCAATGTTTTGTAATAGCATCTCATGATTGTGATATAGCTTTAAGATTTACCAAGGTGGGTGGGATAATGGGCTGCACGTTTAAATTTGTTGGAACCTCTGGTGACTTAAATGGTCCCCCTTGCTTCACGTTTCAATAAAATAATTTCTATCTACCTTTTCAAATACACACATATATATGTACACACACAAGCATGTGTATGCACATGCCAGTTCTATAGAATAAGTGTTTTTACATGCGAAATTCACGTTTCGCAACTCGATGATTTCGTGTGTTTCACGTGAGCTCTATAGACGTCCGTATAATCACACAATATCCATGCAATATATACGTAATTAGCAAAAGGGTATACGGTACAGCGCTACCAAAGTATGTAAGAAATGTATCAATGTGATTAATGGTTCCGGTTTAATAATAGACAAAATATGTAGATTTAGAAGTATAACTAAAGGGTGTGTAAATTAACTATTATAAAAGAACATACGTAATTAAGCAAAACATTTATACATTTACGCAACATATGTCAATTACAAAACGTTATAATTAGTATAATATAACTATGCAACTAATATATATATATATATAACATGCATTATATTACTATTATCAATGTTTTAAAATAGAATATAACAATATAATATTTAAATTAAAAATAATAAAATTTTTAATTTTATATAATTATCTTTAAAATTAATAAAGCAAAAAAGTAAATAAAAGGTATTTGATTTTAAAAGAATTAGTATAGCTAGACTTAAAAAAAAGTCAACAATAGAAACATTTAAAAATTTTTATTATCTACCATTGTCACCATTTTAACAATTGAAAATCTTTAATCAAAGGTACACAATCATTTTGCATATCTAAAAAACTTTTTATTTTATACTTATTTTATCGATACACAGATGTACTGGCGTTATCGCTTTTACATTGTCATGTTTCTTGTGATTGAACTTACTCCACACGTGGGGTGGAGAATACACATCTTAAGGTTAGGATATGATTTCAAAAACTCACACGTAAATCAAGACTCTTTGAATGATCTAAAGAAAAAGATTGAAGGATTTTAGAGTCTTATTAGGTTTCTCTGATCAAGAACAAAGAATTAAAATAATTTTTTTATATAATCGCTCAATGGGACCATTACTAAACTCAATTTTGAATTGAGGACATTGACAGAAACATAAAACAAAAATGTTAAACCAAAAGCTCACCTAGAACACAATAGCATAGATAATCACATTAGTATAACTATCACTCAATGTCTAGCATACATAATATTGTCAACCAGTCTCCTTGTATACAGTTTTCCTTGTAAATAACAACCAGAACAAGAAAAATAATAACTGAGAAATCTTCAAACATATTAAAAAAAACTGGTTGGTTAGCTTTGAGACAAGACCTGATGATTTGTATGTCTGAAAACTGGTCATCATGAACTAGTTAGCTCAGGGTTTTAGGACAAATGAAGCATAACGAAGCTGCGGTTTATCTGGGATTTGAACTAAGATTGTCGATCGCTTATTTTCCAAATACCGGCTCTATATCCCACGGACATAAGAGTCATTTCCCACAGCATGTTGAGTATGCTTAAGGGACTCACCTTTGATCCAGGAATTTCAGACCAGGTTACTGATATCTCTATTATCGGGATGCCAAAATACTTGCATAAATAAACTAATTCCACATCAAAGCACCATCTGTATTATAAACAAACATGTAACTTGATCAAATTTAGGATACATTGTCATCAAGTTGTAATAAGCTTTGTGAACAAGCATATTGTATGTCGTGTTTATGTGTTAGTTAACTTGTTTATGTTTACTAGAAATCTCAATTTCAACCCTTTTACTTATGAGCTGGTTTACCGGGGTTGTGTTTATATCAAACTATCAAGGGGGTTAGGGGTCAAATTTAAAAACTAACTATGAGGGGAACAGGTCAGACGTGTTCAAAGTTGTCTAGAGCATAGAGTCTAATTTCAGTGCATATAAACCTCCTAAATTGATTTATTCAGTTTTAGACTATTATTCTAATGATACTTTCCGAATGATTAACGTAGTACAAAATTTTAGTAAAAAGCTTCCTTTTCATACCTTTTCAAACGAATATTAGTAAAAAGCTTCCTTGCAGCAGCTCTAGTAAACATCTTAAATCCACACTGCCAAACATGTCAAACTTCATATTAAATTAAATCCAACCAATAAGCTACAAAAAAGAAATTTTTTAACTTTTTTTTTTTGTCAATTTGATACATTAGTGGAATTATATTATTGGATGCATTTCATAAAGAAGAGATAACCTGTGTATCACGAACTCCAGGACCGGCAGCTAGGAGGACCACAACATGGAACCCTTTCATCAAAAAGTTTCTGTACCATTTCCTCTGAGGCATAAAATGGAATTGTTCAGAAAAGAAACAAAGCAACGGAAAAAATAAAACTAAACCCGAGAAACTAACTGTAGCTAGAGCTTTCTTCTCCAGATGAGCACGCGAACCAAATGCCACAATAGGGATATCTTGAATTTGTTCACTTAAATCTCCAGCTGATTGATGTTTCATTTTGGCAGCTGCAAAGATCTAAGAAGGAAAACATCAACTGCTATTTACAATATACCCTTTCAACAATCAATGTACTAGGCCGGTCAGGCAGGTTAAGTAAATGGACAAATGTGTTTGGATAAAAAAAGGCTGTTTTTTGACGGCTTTAGAAGGATTGCATCAAGTCGGGTTTGCATCAGGACGTGTTTTGCCCAAAATTTAAGAGCTAGTTGGTGTATCAAGTCTGATTAGAAAAACTATAGTGCCACAACAATAATCTATTTTAAGAAAGCTAATACAAGAAAGCAAAAATTAACTTGTGCGACCCATTGATCCTTTTTTGTTGGCTACTTTTTAAAATTTAAGACGATAGAGGTAAACTCATAAACATAACCAAATCAAACAATTTAAGTAAATGCATGATAATGTCAGTTCTATTGAGATATTAAGACAGATTTAACCTGCATATAAGTATAATACGAGTATATGACAACTGCAACTGAAACCAACCTGGTTTTCAAGTTACCAACCTGGTTTTCAAGTTTTTCCAAGTCATCAACTTTGGTTGCTCCATCAGCATCTAGCATCAGAAGTAGTTTTCCCCTAGAATGAAGCATTCCCTGTTTTACAATGCTTTCGCAAAAGCAACAAGCTTTGATCAGTTTTGAAGACACAATTAAAAACACCATGAAGATGAAAGATGATTTAATCAAATCATATAAACAGGACTGACTTTTCTTATAGCTTCTCCTTTGCCCTGATTCTTTCCTAGAAGCACAACTCTAACATTGTCTACTTTATACTTTCTCACGAAGTCAAAAGCTACTCTTTTTGTTCCGTCTTTACTTCCATCATCAACAATTATCACCTGTTCAAGAATCAATCATGCCAAAATTAAGCTTTTAAATGGCACCAAACAACTATTTTATCAAAAAAAAAAACAAATTCAATAAAAAAAAATACCTCGTAAGTAAATGAGTGGTCCTTTCCAGCCCGTTCTTGAAGATAACTACACATAATAATCCAGAACTACAGATCAAGTCATACATACAAGTATACAACTATCTTAGAAAACATATCTTTTATTCTACCAAGAATGCAAATCTGCAACCGATGTCCTCTACTATGTAAAATCATCATATGGTTGCTTATTCTCGCACAAACTATGATTTTTATCAGCGGTTAAAATGTAATTTAAACTGAAGATTCATTCAATATCCAAAGAGACAGTGTTGTCTTTACTCACTTCATTGTTTCATCAAGAGCGCCAGGCAGTCTAAGTTCTTCATTGTATGCAGGAACAATCAATGAAATATATTTTTCTGCTGGATCATATATGTAAGGGCATTCAACCTGATACAAATGATCAAATTCAGTTAGTATTAATTACCAATTTACGAAGATCATAAATACGTAAGATTACTCAATGCAATCGAATCATTAGCAAAAGGATTTCTGAGTTTCTTATGTTGAAATTTCCTATGTCTGCATACTTACAATGGTGCTATGACTCACTAATTACGTCTTCAACATTCCAATGAGATACAAATGCGTGACAATCAATAACAGATAGAAGCAAGAAATCAAATCACAAACATACCCGTTTCAAAGAATTTGGATCTTCAAAGATCGGGTGAGCTAGGAGGTGACTGTGAAAAGAAACTCAACATCAGTGAGGGATAAACACCAAATCAGAACAAAGTATCATGGTAAATCAGGGGTTGAGGAGATAATTAATACCTGTGATTGAATCTTCTTCTAAATGATTCAATAACAATGGCAACTGCTAAACCTAACCCAAAGAGTAAAGCTAGAATGAATGTTAATTGAAGCATCGTCGACCATCCCCATATTTCCATGTTTAGCTTCAGGACTCGACGACGACACAACAAAGCTAAAATTCAACACATCAGATTTAACCTCTTCAAACCCTAGAAATCTCATCGTTATTGATTTGATCTTTTGGTATTTATACATACTATCAAACGGACTGCCACAAGTAGCCCGTCTAGCTCAGTTGGTAGAGCCCCACGGTGGGCGTTAGTATTTTTTTTTTTAAACACGCTTTTGTGTTGGGCCAGTGTTATCTGGGCTAGCTTTAAAGTGCAGGCAGGTCACAGGTGCATTAAGACTGATAGTTGGGCTAGCTTTAAAGTGCATGCAAATTTGCAAGACCTCTCCTTTTCTTACGGTCATACAAGGCAGGCCATTCTATTGGTTAGGGCTCACTTATGATTTATGAATGAAGTTGGGCTTAAGCTATCCCGAATATAAAGTGCCCTACGGGAGTGTTACGTACTTTTACATGTAGAATATACATTGATATAAGTTAAAAGATGCAAAATGTGTAATTGCTCAAGGTTATTTTAGTGTTTGGTTGAAAGAAACTTCTACAATTCAAGGAGGCAAATCCCTCTAAACAATGGGGTTTTGACCCTAAATAAGGGATCATTTGGTCAGATTTTTGGGCATCGAATTCTCATGGATTCTGGTACTAATCTCAAAGAAATTACACACTCGTTCTATAACATTTGTCTTACCCGAGTAAATATTTTAAAGTAGCACCAAAATAATGTTAATTTGAAAGTGAAGAATGCAAGATTCAATTCATCATCCAGGAAACTCAAAATCAGAAATACTATATGGCATAGAGTACGGATGAGATAGGTAATGAACCGGTACCTTACCAAATACCGATACCGAAAATAGGTAAAAGTGTGAAACAAATAACGTACCGATTTTGTCGGTTTGATACCGATCGGTACTGCTACCATTGAAAATTACCGGAACCGAATACCGAATACCGAAAACCTAAAAAGATGAATACCGTTACCGATTTCGTTATTGTCATTACACTGTGAAAACTGTAGTTCCTTTGGTCTTAACCTCATCGTTGGTCATCATATATAAGCGTTATAATTTATTAGGTTTTCCATAATCGTTCTTAGTGTACGACTACAAGTAGTTGATTGATAGCACGTTATAACTTCACATGTTTAAAACCATCAACTTATTTAACACGAGTTGATGTTAAAAAAATATGTATAAATTAAAATGTAAAATGGAGTGGAAAGTTGAAGAAAACAGAATGAGGCCCAATCGAGATGAATGTTTGGGAGAATATGTGCTACATTCACCAAGAACCATATTTAAGAGATAGCCTAGAGATTAACGAAAAGAAAAACATTAATCGAAGCAAAAAGAAAATTAAAACTTATAAATAACAACAATCCAAGTTAACATTCAGACCTTGTTATTATTTGACAAGAAAAACAGATTTAAATACTTTGTCAAAGTAATCATCATATATTTTTTCAATGACTTGACATATTTTAGGCAATGATTGTGTAAAAGCCACGAAAACAAACAAATATATTTAGTCAAAAGTTTAAAATAAATTATCATTTTGAATTTTGAATAAATAAATAATCAAATCATCTTGAATAAATAAGTGATCACTTTGAATAAATAAATGGGAGGCAGCAGCACTAGTCAGATTGGGGGTGGTGTCTTGCCTGTGGATTCTGCCGACGTTTTAATTTGCTCAACTAGCAATGACAGGAGATGAGAACCCACATTACCGATGCACCATTTCCCAGCAGTAAATACATGCACATGCATAGGGGTAAGGGACTAAGGGCGGTCCGGGCGTTTTTGGGTTGTGGCGTTGGGTTCAATTGGGTGTTGCGTGAACGCCACCGAGAGTCTGGTGGGTTTGGGTAGCGGCTTGCAATTTGGATTCATGAATCCTGAAGCCTTAAAGGATGCTCATGGTAGAATCTGTAATCAGGGTTTAAAAAATTGTGCCTTTCCACCCTAAGAGTGTGTGCACATGTGAGGCTGGTTATGGTTAAAAATAGTTTGTGTGAATCACACCGACGTAACACATATATTTGTAGGTGTTTAGGGTGAAAGCATTTGTGTCCCCTTCGTTACAACGATTTTAAAAACGTTCATTGTAATAGATTGGCAGACTCTTATAGTCAGATAATTCGTACATATATTTATGAAATTTAGACATTTTATTGTAGTAGTTAGACTCACTGTTCTAATCAATAATATACTAACGTCTTTATTTTTTGAAAGAATATTATTATTCTTAAGAGAACAAAATTTTCTTGACGGCAATGGTATCAACTCAATATTAACTAGAGATTCAGATATATAATTATTATTGTTACTATTATTTTTTATATTATTTTGAACGGCTAAAGAATCACTGACAGGCCACTAGCTTACCTCATCATCTTCATTACATGAGTATGAAACCCGAAACCATCCTAATAAGAAAAGCCACCTCAGATGAAAAAACCTACTGGCCCAACCTAAATCCCCTATTTTTTATCGCATATGAGACTTGAGCTCAAAACATATTTTATTTTTAATAAAGTCTTGGGGTATCTCACATCAACCATTTGTACGGAGGATAATTAGTAGTTTTATAATTATTTATCTAGAAAGCAAAACATAGGATAAATAGGATGCCGTTAGAATAATCTTTATTCTTAGTATTATAATATTATTAAATAAGGTGTCATTAGTCAAAAATACAACTTAAAAGATATTTACATGATTCATATCTTTTTCTTTTCTCACAATAAAGTAATAACACGATTCTATCTATTCAAGAATTTACAGTATCTGCAAAAAACAAGTGAAAACAAAATCAAACCATTAAAATTACCTACCGACAAAGCAATAAGATAAAACCAATCAAAAACAAAATATCTTTCTTTTCATTTTCAATTTATTATCGTAGAAGCTAAGATACATATGATATTAATTTTCATTTTTCTAAACAAATGGCTGTAAAAACTTTTCCAAATAAACTCACAAACCAAATAAGAAACTCTTTATACATCATTTGTTGTTGTCATATAAGTGGGTCGATAGTGGGACTCGTACCAAAAACACATAGAAATTAGAAACCAACACTTAGTACAACTGTCACACCAATTTATTGAGATCCCAAGTGACATCAAACATTTAAACTTTTTTCTAAAATATAAAATCTCACAAGAAATTAATCAAAAAATCCCAAAAATATTTCTCTTCAAAAAAAGAAAAAAAAGAAGAAGAAGAATAAAGGGTAATACAGTAATTTTGACAAGGCTAATGAGCCATAGCAGCAGGTGGAGCAAAGGCAATACTCCTTCTATTAGGCATCGCAAGCATTGCAGTATGATCCACAAAATCATTCAAAGCCACAACATATTCCAAAACTACCCTCAGATCATCAGCACACGAGAACCCAATGTCCCCAACACGTCTAACCGCATACACATAAAACGTTATGCACCCTTTTCTGAACTTGAACCGGGCCATTTCAGAACCGGTGAGCCCTCTGATCAACCGCCGGTTCACCTCCCCCAACGGTATCTGGGCCGGAAACGCCCGGTCCACCGACACCTTCATGGGTTCCGATGCGAACACGAAGATGACGACCTTTGACTTCTTGGTGCCGAGACCGAGGGTGAGGGTGTGCCATGCATGGTGGGCTAAGATGGTGAAGTTGGTGGGGATGAATGCGGTGGTGGAGGGGAGGGTGGCGGCGGCGGCGGAGGTGGTGGTGGCGGTGGGTGGTGGTGGTGGTGGTAGGGAGAGGAGGCGGAGGAGTTCTTGGGGCTGAGCGCGGCGGAGGGTGAAGGATTTGACGATGAGTTGACCGCCGAAGCGGAGGCCTTTGACTTCCGATGAGGGTTTGAAGGAGTAATCGGAGGTGGATTCGTGATTTGGGTGTTTGTGTTTTTGCTTCTTTTTGTTGTTGGTGTTGTTTTTCTTGCTGTTTTGTTTTTGTTTATCATCCATGGATGAAGTATGAAGGAATGTGGTGGTGGGTGGTGGTGGGTGGTGGTGGTGATGGTGGTTGAGAGAGAGAGAGAGAGAGAGAGAGAGAGAGAGAGAGAGAGAGAGGTTGGTGGAATGGGGTCTTTAGACTTTAGTTGTTTTGGTGGGTGTGTGTGGGTGTATTGATGTGTGATAAAAACCAATGTAAAGCTTTTTTATGATTTTTGAAGTTAAAAGGTACACTTTTCTATTAAGTCCAATTTTAATGGCTTCTTGAATTCTCAATCATTATTTTGTTTCTATAAATATAGAAATGAAAAACATTATCTATCATAAATAAACACACTATATGCCAATTATTTATGTTTATACACTATCTAGAAATTTATGTACTAATGTAATGTGTGAGATATGAATGCATAGAATGGACTTGAAGGTATGTGTTTTAACTTTTAAGTAATAATAATGTGTGAAAACAAGGTTCTTTATATGTTTTTTTACTTAAAAACTACATTGAATACACAAATTAAGCATTTGTTACGTTAGTGCCAAAAATCATACCGCAAAAGTTGCATTTGGCGTGGTCTTTCGTAAACCACAAATGACGAAACTCAGAATAACTCCAATTTAGCATATGAACGGCGTAATCCTGTGTAAGTTCAAGACCTCAAAGTTATAGTTTTGAGTGGTATGTTCAAGCGGCAAGTTACAACTTGTTGAAGTTTTTTATGTAATTTTTTTGTTGAGATTTTAAGTGGAGTTTAAGAAAAAAGTGAAAGAGACACTTGTTTGGTGAGAGAGAAGGAAGAGGAGTGAAAGAAACAAGTGTGACAAAGCATTCTTTCATTCAATTCATTAGATATCTTCTCAATTTCTCAATCCATCATCATTCCAACCATGATTGTATGCAACCTAACTCCTTATGGTCACAATCTTAATGTTTATCTGAGTTTTAGATACATGGGACATGAATCCACTTTTGTTTGTTTATATACCAAGTATTTAAAGTGAATTTGTGTGATAACATCTTTATATATGGAAAAATGAAATATCTTTTCTCGTCATTACAGTTTTTTTTATTTGGGCTAATCTTATTAAAGAACAAAGTGTGTTGCTTATTTTTGTTGAATAGTATGTTGGCATTGTTTGTGATTACATCAAACATGGTAATTTATTTTCGGTTTAATATCATTAAAGAATGTTTGTGTGATTGTACTGCCATTTACTTATCCATTATGCAAATATCCGTTATGCAAATATTCATTATGCAAATATGTTAACAACTTATGTCTCTGTGGTGTAAGATTGTAATTACCAGGCTAGAATAGTTGTTGAATCCACACATTTTATGTAATCATATTTTTTTTCATTAAATTTATAGGTTCTAGATGGAACATATGCATATTAACTTTACTAATCTCCAAATCAAGTTTAGATTCACATTTTGTTGAACAATCAATTCGAGCTAAAAGTAATCCAACAACTCATTGTGATTTGATACCACAGTTTTCAATGGCGGAGGTTAAATATAAGTATTTGGGGACCAAACTCAATACGTATAAAATTTTCGGATAAAATACATATGAAATTTCACTTCTGGGCAAATAAAGAAGCCCCCTCCCCCCACCCAACCAACAAAGCTTCACCCATACGTACTTTTTCAACTAGTTAAGTTGAATAGGATTATAAAATCTATTTTATTTTTTATCTGTCATCTGAAGTTGTTCAAACATGTATTATATTCAATAGCAGTTTTAAAATTTTAAAAATATAATAAACAAGATATTTAGAACACAAATGCATTGTAAAATTTTTTCTATAGAAAATAATCATATTTAAAATGTGATGCAACAATAGTATAAATAAAAGTTTATCTATTATATCATTAATCATTAATTACCAAACCACTATGATTGTATATGGTAATTCATTTTTAGTTCCATCGTCACAGTGTAGCTTTACTATTGGGTTCTATTTTCTTATCCATCAATTAATAATAGGAGTAAAGTTTTAATCTTGAGTTTCATTTTAAGAGGGATTCTATTTTAAATTTATTTTGAACCTTTTTTAGTTTTTGATGTTTGTCAATTGTACAAATGATTAATGAAAGTGTAGATTAGTCTTAATGTAGGCAACAAGCATATAGGTTTAGAAATTAGGTTAAAGGATGTATGATTTAGCGGTTAAAAAATTACAATTTAAATTAAATAAAAACTTTTGATACAAGTTTATCAAAAATTTAAGAGCTACTTAGGCTCTAAAGAGTTAATTGACATGACTAGAATAAAATAAATTAATTTTCAAAATAAAATAAAATCAAATAAAGATATAATAATATAATATGAAGATAAAAGGTAATACAATAATGTAACAAAAAGCATGAAATTCAACAAGTGCATAACATGCATATGGCTTTTGGGAGTATGAATAGTATCAATCGGTGGTGCCACCCGAGTGGCCAAGACTTATATTTTATTTCACTTATATTAGTTTGGAATGGTTCACAAATGTTTAATTAAGTCTTTGTACTATTTAATATTATCTTTGACTCATCAGCTCTTACTATTATTTCTAATTTGATGATTATAACATTCCTTATTCAAACATTCTATTGTAATTTTAAAATCCTATGTTTGTGCTGTCAAAATTATATATTCTGAAACATCTTAGTTTGAAATAAATAAACATACATACTTTAGTACTTACATACCACATACAAATTACATAATTTTATATTCCCTTCTACCGGATTTTAATAAACTAGCATGCACATGTTAGTTTAACCACTTCATTAATATTCAACATTATGAGACGTGAGATGGAGAGTTAGGTTTACTGATAAGGTCAATTAAATTTAGAGTGGTGAAACTCCTTTTGAGGTCAAGGGTTCGATCTCTGCCCGTAGCATATTTGTGTAAATTAATTGTTTTGTAGCTTAGGTGAAGTATGATAAGTAAGATAACATCTAACCATTCAAAAAGAAAGTATTAAGAGACATTGCAAACAAGCCAGGTAGTAAGTTCCCAATTATCATGTGGTACATGTTGATTTTTTATCAGCTAACTACCATCGAATAAACGCTTGATAATGATACATGAATAAAAGATGATTCACGATATAGAGTCATGCAGCATCTGACTTTAGGCAACCATAATAACAAATGTTGCGAGACACAGCAAAAGTGGATACACGACAATGAAGTCATGTGTCTCTTGACTACAAGGCGGACAGCTTATGACAACAACATAATGATATAATGCTTCTTATAAAATCATTATTTTCATGATTTTCTCGTATAAATCACTTCACTTTTATTTGTAACTAGGTTTTTTCTCACCGCGCTTCGCGGCGGGAATAAATTCCGTTAAATGCAAATGTATCCGCTCAACGTTTAAGGCACGGGAATAAACCATATTACATTGTTATTGAGTGCGTTTAAGGCTCCAGAAGAAACCCAATTACATCGTCATCGCAACAATTAGAGCACCCTCAAACTAAACACCCACCAAACAAAATTAAAAGAAAACTAATGGGTTCTCAGATAAGGGCCTCCTCATCATCATCGAACAAAAACAATACTCGAAACATTCAAACAACAACCCAAATTAACAGAAATAGCAGCACAGATGACTATATGAGTACTTTTTAAATCTGAAAATTTTAAAAGAAAGACTCGAATAACAAATTAACCACATCTAATCTGTTCTCAGGTGAGTCATTCCTCATCATCATCGAACAAACCAACAGAAGCCAGCCAAAACATGCGTAATACGTTCAAAGGTAAGGCCGCCTCATCATAATGGAAGAATTTTTCCACCACCAATCCAAAACCCTAAAAGGGTCTCCTGGAGAAAAATAGAAGGAGCAACAAAGGCTGTCATACCACAACCATTAAGGATGACCATAGTCGAGAACTGTTGCATGCTCCACCTCAACCATAAAGGGGAGGCAGAGCGGCAACAGAGTCCAACGCCAAGACACCCGTGATGATCGGCGACACAGAGATGCAATCATTAATCCGTCACCGCCACGATGACCTAAGCCACGAAGAACAGCAACCGGAAAACCCGTTCAATTCTAGCTGCCGCCAGGCAACTGACCACAATCGATTAGGGCGAACAAACCCAAACCACCACCATGCAAGCACAGTGGCGACGGCATCGGCGTCACCGACAGCCGCCAACCGGTACCAACAGTTACACCCATGGCCGTGGCGGTGCAGCAGACAGAACGACAGCGGTTGCCCTTCGTGAGACAAAACAGCCGCCAGCCGGTACCAACAGTTACACCCACGGCCGTGGCGGTGCAGCGGATAGAACGACAGCGGTTGCCCTTCATGAGACAAACCCTAACCACCACCATGTATATACGGTGGCGATGATGCGCCATCACCGATGGCGAGGCGGATTATGTGGCTGACGAGGGGGCTATTTTTTCTCTCTCTAGAATGAACCGAATGGGTGAATGAAGAAATCTTCCACCTTGTTTATCTATAAAAACCAGTAAGAGAGGGTGCAAAATGCAAACCACTCAAACTGTTGTGGTAAAAAATAGAAACATCACAAACACAACTATTCATTCACATTGCAAATTTAATATATAGGTAAATTACAATTAACATGCAAATTACTTGCCAAAATGATTGGATATAAATGTCACGCGTTAATCTTTTAATAAAATGTTAAAATAAATAAAAAGTTACCATTATTGAAATATATCCTTGAAGATTATTAAAAAATTAAGAGGTTTTAGAGATACACTAGATATGGGACCCAAATATTATGGAGAACATTAGCGTTGTGAATAAAGCTTCTTCCTTTAGCATACGCTGGTACCTTCTTGACCTTTTTAATCATTTCACAAGGAGAAGGAGACCTCCCATGTTCCTCACTAGACCAACTCTTTAATGACATATAGCCCCACCCCCTTTGTGCGGCCCCACGAATTTTATCTTTACGAAGAGTTTATTTTTTTAGAATGGCAGTTTGGTTTTCTTTTATCATAACTTAGGGGCTATGTGGTAGGTTTTTAAAAAGATCACTAATAGGCTGCATTTGAATTGGTAAAAAGTGTATGTGTTTGTTTTAGAAAATAAAAACATCTCTTAGAGCATTTACATCTTATTCTTTATTTTTATCATTATAATTACACTAATAATCACTATTTTTTTTTTCCTTTCAATTAAATAATATATTTTTTATACATTTATCATTATTTTCTCTCTCTCCCTCACTCACAACCACTTTTAAATATATTAAAAAATTTATAAAGGTTAAACAGTGAATATTTAAATTTACAGATAAACAGTAATATTTTCTTTATTTTTCACTCACAACCACTCAAAACCATATCATATAATATATATAATACACCCACAAACTTTTAAGGAAGCGGATGTGAATGCTCTTAATGGGACTATTCAGCACTGAATGGTTAACTAACGGGGAGTGCTGCATGGGAATAATTACCCATCTACCCCTCAACATCACCCAAAAGCATCGACCCCCACCCCATTTCCCACAACCATCGACCCCCACCCATCTCCCCGTCGCCTGCCACCGTCGTTTTCCACCACCGCCGGCGACCGTTCCCCGGACATCGTTCGCCACCTCCCGTTCGCCGCCGAACCAACACCCCTATACTCCTTCAAGGTTTGATTTCTCTCGGTTTTGCTTTGATTTATATTGATTTCTTTCAAGAATTGCACTACAACACTTTATTTCTATTTGTTTTCTCATTTATTTGATTACCATCTTTGTTTACATACATGATTTCATAGATTTGATTTCTAGGGTTTGATAGTTCAAATGGGTAAAATAGTCAGTCTGCACATGTATTCAGAGATTCAACCAAACAGCCACTTATTGGTTCAGCACTTAACTATTCAGACCTTTTAATAATTTATAATTTACTGGTTCAGATTCAACCAAACAGCCTCTTAAAATGAGACTAGACTAAAGTTTGTGGTAAAAAAGAAGAAATAGCAAAGGGTAACTACTAAAGTTATTTAAATTATTTATAGTTATAAAGACCGCACAATTTTTAATATAGTTTTATTGTTATAAAATCTTTATAAATGTTACATACATAGAAAAACATAAATTTTTTTACTACTTAAGGGTAGTACATGTTTTCTCTGATTTTAGTAGATAATATATACGCTCCAAGGTAGAGGTGCACATCCAAACCGGGTCCCGAGCTGAACTCAACGTAAATATGTGAACTTTCGGTAGATGATATATATTGGAGTCCAAGGGGCAATAATATATGTTAACTTTTTTTTGAACTACAAACTCATACACACTTTAAAAATACATTTAAATATACACTAACTAATTACGAATGTAACATCATGCTGTATCAAAATGGGTGCCATCGTACCAAAGGCCTTTATAAAAACAAATCCATTCTTTTCAAAACAAGAAACTACTTGAGGTCCTGAAGACGAGAGGCCATCTCAAATACAGCAAAACTAAAGTCAATTAAGCCCAAAAGTGGCCCGGTTAAAGTGTTAATTTCCGCAGTCTCTACTCCCCAAAGGCCGAAAATCAACTTTAAAGTTCAAACGAATCAACCCTGGCCCAATAGAAGCCTACTCAATTTTAGCAACACCGCAAAACCCAAATCAATTAAGCCCAGAAAAGGCCTGGTTAACCTTCCGAAAGTCCACAAATCAACTTCAAATTTTCAATTCAAAGTTCAAACCAAGTAACCAACCAACCCTGGCCCATTACATATATACATCCCAAGTCTTTCATTTTACCTGTCACTCCAAACCATTGAAAAGGCCTTAGAGGTTGTTTGATTTGTAGGTATCGGTCAGAAGAGGCTCGCCGAGTAAGAGGGTGTTTCAAAACTGATCGGGTATGGGGATAAATATGCATGGGTCAGTGGTGTCGGACCGGGTCAGACGCAAAAAAACTAGAATCAAACACGTTGAGCGGCCGAAATGTCTGAACAGGTCAGTGGGTCAGACATTTTGACCGGGTCAGAAGCAAATCAAACAACCCCTTAGTCCTCAAACCGATCTCAGCGAAGCTTGAACGTAAGTATTAAGTTATGGGAAAATGTTTTAACCGGTTCCAAACCAATTTCAATAAAAGCCTTTCTCTTATGATTTGGAAAATATTATTTAGCTTATAACTTATTGAATAACTAAAATTTAGCAAAAGATCATATATATCAATAAGATGAACAGTAGCAGATGTGATGCGACGCTGATTCTTAATATTAATGTCTACAGAAATGCTTCAATTGTGCAAAAAATTAAACATTACATGTCTCAAAAAAATGTATGACTACTTCTCGAATGCTTTCTAGTAATCTAACATCCGTCAATATTCCAAAACAATGTTATCTAAAAATAGTCCGAGACACTCCAACATATGATCTACACGAATAAAGTCATGACTAAAATGATCACCGCAGCGAACCTGGCGGCAAGAACCACATTTGCGGTGGTGGTACCTAGCGATGAATCACGAACATTGGCATTCACAGTGGTAGGACCCCCTGCGGTAGAAGAAGCTGGTGAGCCGGTCAAAGGTGTGGTTTTGTTAAAGAATGGAGCATCGTCCCAAGGACCACCGGAGGACGATGGTGCATCAACCGAGGATGAGGGTCCAAAGGCGGCAGCCGCCATAGGTGCCGGAGAAGGAGCCTGTACAGACGCAGATTCGTTAGCTGTGAAAAGTTAGCGTTTTCCTAGATATTTAATTATTTATGTATAGTAACGTTACAATTATCAAAGGGTCATGTGAGGATCTAATGGCACCTTTCTGACATTTTATTCTTTCCACCAAAAAGCAATATTCTTTAACATCTTTTCGTGATAGTAAATGAATTAAATATTCTAAATAATGTAAAAATCGCTAGCCGCTAGTCGTGCAGTGAAGTACCGACGAACGATTAATCGAAAAATCAGATTGAAAGTTTTATAAAAATATTTAGATTTACATATATACACACACATTAGACCAAAATTTACACGTATTTGGCCAAAATTTTTAAGGTTTCACTGCAATTTCAAGCATTTGGCCGGAATCTGACCGGAATGTGACCGAACCTAGCCGCTGATTAGTGGCCGATTAGAACCGATTTGCTTCAATTAGGTCCGATTTTATCGGTCATAAATTTTATCCACGATTACATGAAATCGGCAAAGTAACCAACTGACTAGCGATTACTCACCAATTAATCAGCCGACTTTTACAACACTGAGTCTAACCCATATAAATGCATAGTTTTGTATCTGATAACCGGATTAATAATCAACAACAAAAATCAAGTGTTTGTTATTACGACCATAAGGTAGACTGCAATTATTATCTTATATAAATATACAAATTGCAGTTAAAAAATATAATTTTTTATTCGAAAAACATTTACCAATAAAAAAACAGCAAGTAAAAACAAAAATTTTGAATAAGTGAGGGGCACGTGGTCATCAACTTTCGGTGCGTGGGCTACTGTGTTCAGTATTTACGGGCCACGTAAACCCTGTTGTTACCGTAAAGTAACATGTGAAAGGTCAAAATAGTCAAACTAAATGTCGGAGGAAATAATTACCTGCGCCGCGTGCATTATCCCAACATTGTACACCGGCGTAAAATCGGGTCGAAACAACCCGAAATTCTTCTCATCCAACGACGGACCTTTCAAGTTCTCGTTAAACAAAGCAAATATATACGTCTCAAACTTCCGTCCAGGCATTAACGGCGTTCCGTCACCGGAGTTAACTTTCTTCATCAAACCACCGATATACGCCGCCGCGTTAGCCGGATTCGCGTGAACGTTCGCCGGATCTCCGCCGGACGGCCACCCTGTCTCCGCCACAACGATTTCGACATCTGGGAACCCCAGCTTCTTCATCGACACGTGAACAGCGTCCATCAGCTGATCAAACTGGTTTGTATACCTTTCAAATTCATCAAGAAAGCAAAAAACGATTAGATTGTAGCTCAATGTATACCTAATTTGATAAGCATTAACACGATTGTAGTGTAGTGTAGATGATTTACGTTATTCCGGTGGCTTTATCGAACAATCCGGGGTTGGGTTTGAAGAGGCAAAAATTAGCATTCGCCGGAGAATACCCGAAGTAGGTATACGGGTTAACCATGAACCCGGATTTGGTCTCCTTCAAGAACTGAAGCATCGGGGCTAAAGTACCCACATCCCATCCGGGTCGGAACGAGGCATTACTGGGTGGATTCGACGACAAAAGGATCCCCAACGAATGCGGGCTAGAAATCTTAATCTCATCAAACCCCTCTTTCACAAGCGCCGAACGGAGCACCTTCATCGCGGGAACGAGGTTGTCGATGAGATTCTGCGGGCCCCAGTGGAGGACCTCGGTGCCGACGCAGATGTAGTGGATGTTGGTGGCGGGGTAGAAGGGTTTGATGTTGGTGGCGATCCAGCGGCGGGCGTTGCGGGGGTTGGTGAGTGAGGGGATGTCGCCGTTGGGGACGGTGACGGAGACGAGGATGCCGGAGTGGGCGAAGGCTTTGATGATGTCGGTGTTGACGTCGAAGATTCTGATGCGGTCGATGGTGGTTCGGGTTTTGAGGAAGTGGGCGACTTGTGAGGGTGGTGGGAGGTTGTCGCCGAGGGTGCCGTAGTTGACGCCGATGGAGGTTGTTGCAGGTATGATGATGGTGATAATGAGGAAGAAGAAGAAGGTGTGTTGGAAAGAAGCCATGGGTTATGGTGTTTGCTGATTGCTTGTGGAAGCCTGAATATAGTAGTAGATCGAATTCTCGATCTACGACAAGCAAAATCTGACCGTTGGTGTTACTTTTTTTTAATATGGAGATTTTTTTTTTAGTTTTTTAATAAATTAAAAAATAATTTTTATTAATGTTATTTCTAAAAAATATTTTTTATAAATAAGAATTTTTTCTAGAAAATCAAACTTTTTTAAAATATGAAATATTTTAAAATTGATGTTGTTTATTAAAAGTAATTTTTCTATAAACTAAAAATAATTAAAACTGACAGTTAAAATAAGAAATTTTAAAAAATGACATTTTTTAATACATTTTGTTTTTAAACCAAATGTGTAAATTTATTTTAAAAAAATTTAAAAAGTTAATATCATTGTTTTGTTACTTATACTTTTACACATATGTAATTATAATTATATCTTATCTTAGAATATCATTTATTCTTAATCAAATTTTATTATATTTACATTTTTATTTATTCAATTCGTGTAATACACGAGTTTACTAAAGCTAGTGTTTAATAAACATGTAAGTATAAATATATAGTTAAGGTGAGATCAGTGGCGAACCCAGAAAATTTTTTCATGAGGGGCAAAACTTGGGCGAATGCATAATTTAAGTGAGGGCGTTTGAGATTTTCACATACATATAACGCTAAAAAATTTTACGGGAGGCGGCTGCCCCCCCACCCTACAAGGTAGCCCCGCCATTGGGTGAGATAGACATACATAGTTTTTGAGTTTAAGTTTCGTTTTAAGTAAAGTCCTTAGGGTTGAATTAGAGAGTTTTTTCAGTTGTGAGTTTTTTTAGATGATTAGGATTCGGTCCAAACTAGGAAACAAATAGACGGGCCTGATTAAAATGACACTTATAATTTAAAACAGAATCGTACATTTACCGATAAAAATGTAACAATTTTTAAAAATCAAGACCATTACTAATAGATTATTTTTGATAATTTTGACAAGAAATATTCGGCAATCAACATTTTTTGTTTGTTTGTTGGATTAAGAGCCCAGCATCTCGCTTACGTCTTGTTTTCAAAGTGATACCAAACCCATCCATTATTCCTTATAACTTTCGCTTTTATATTTGTCTACCTATAACTCGCATCTATTCCTCGATTTTTCTAAATCATTTCCAAGACGAAAGTACTAGCCTAACCCAATAATACTTAAATATAAATTATAGTTAATAGTTAATTACACCAATGGTCTCTATGGTAAGATCATATTACATTCTTTCCCTAATGTTGAAAAATTACAAATACGATTCTTACTATTCATTAAATAATAACATCAGTGATTATTGACTTGGATGAACGTTAAATTTTTTTAACCAAGTCGGTGTGAAAGAACCACGACGGATGCTCTCTTTAGGAGGGGTAACATCCCTAATGGCTTTTGCCCGGTCTGTGGGGAATACTACGAATCTACTGATCATGTCTTCACCTTATGCCACCTTGCAAAATGCAAACCCTACTTGGACAACCATTGGATCATGGCTTAGAATACCACCAATATATGTGTTCTTATTCAAAGACTTAATGAAGATTCAAGATTCAGTCACAGGAGGAAACAAACAGAAGTTAATCCCAAAAATCATACTCGTCACCATTTGGTCTATATGGGAGGAGAGAATGAGGTGATATGTGAAAAAAAAGTCCTTCTGGTTGAAGAATCAGTCAAAATCAAATGGGTTGCGATGTGGAAAATGGGTTTCTTTCAATTTTGGTATGTAATGGTGTTTATATTTATCCAAGTTAATTACACGATTGGTCCATGTGATTTGCCCATATTGCAATATTGATCCTAACTTTTGAAAAATTATAGGTTTGATCCTTACTGTTTGCCAATTCGTAACATGATTGGTCCCTGACACTAATTTTTGTTAAGTTTTTCAGTTAAGTGGATGTGAAAAGTCTAAAATACCCATACACTAAATGAAATACTAGAAGTGGGTCCCCTTCTTCTTCTCTACTTCTTCTTTCAGAATCCGACCCATTCACCACCACCGGCTGCCACCATCGCCACCACCGCCGGCTGCCACCATCGCCACCACCGCCGGCTTCCACCATCACCGACTAAAGCAGGTCCCACTCTACCCCACATCCATCTCCCATGATCTCCATCGCCACCACCACCCCAGTCTAGTAAATTATGCATATCCATTGGATCCAGATCCTGCCAACAATCCCACCTTCAAATTGGTGCATTCAAATCCTAAAACACCATCCAACACTGTCACACCCTCAATTTCCACAAACGGGGTTTTACCGTTAGGCGCGTGACATACCAGGATCTCAGCCGATAGTTACACCAAACGACACAGTAATCACAAAACATAACATTTAATATTGTCAGATAAATCCAAAATATAAATTGATAATAAGTTTAGGAAAACATTGCGGAAGCGTAATCAGTTAAACATTTTTAATTTCAAATAGCGCAAAAATACGCGCAACCCAGATAAATATAATTCGCAGAAAACATCGTTTGACCATTTCAATAAATCAGAAATGCATGAAGTGATGAGATGCTCCTAACCGTGCGTACCTTAAGAACCTGAAAGAAACATGCTAAAGTGTCAACACAGGGTTGGTGAGTTCACAGGTTTTAGTAAACAGTAATGAAATCAGTAAACAGATCCAGTAAACAAAGTATATCAAGTAGATAGCTAGTCTACATAGCAAGTTACATAGTGTATGAAGTTCGCAACCGAAGCTGACAAGTAATGAATGCCTCGGCTGTGGTTACCAGAGCACAGGAACAGAAATTAGGTCAATTAAACGCCCGTTTGACATGCAGTCATGCTAGCGTGACTAGCCCAGGTGGGGTTTGTCAAACCCAGTAGATCTACTCAAAATTACCTCGCTAAAGTACATAAATTAACGGTTCGAAAGTGAGGACTTAAATTGCTACAACACTAGTAAACAGGTGATAATACAGTAATACTGATCTAACGAAAGAATATTTAGAAAGAACATGTTTTCTTCCTCAAAAGATTACAATGAAAGTATGGTTGTAAACTCACCTTAGATAGCACAGCAAATCAAGTCACGCACAGAGTAGAAAATTAAGTTCCCTGAACACCTGGATTACATTTTATATCTATTAATATTAATTATTATACATTAATGTTCAAACTGTACGGTTTCGCTTCCCGACTAAGTTCCACACCCAAAATATTTACGACCCAACCCTTGAATTTTAAATAAAGAAATCACTTCAATAAATTAGTATTTATTTATTTATTTAAATTGCATTATTATTAACTTTTTTTATCAAATAACCATTGTTCACATCCATCCATCTGTTCTATTTATTTAGCACACATGTCCCTCAATTATGCATGCTTGCCATTACCCATGCATTAATGACCTACCAAAAAGCTTATATATACATACATGAATCATCGAATTTACACTCATATCACTATTCTGTCACTTGCAGTATGATTGCTTATAAGTCAACCCATATTCATATTTGAATTTGGGTTCACACAACCCACACCCAACATTTGCACACCACACATGAATACATAATATATATATATATATAATATATATATATATATATATATATAGGGTTAGGTACTTTACAGAACTTCCTTTAAAATGAGAACTCGTAGAACTCTTATTAACTATTGATTATACTAATCAATGGTTGAGATCAAAAAGGGTAAAAATGTAAATTAATATATCAATTAATTTCATAATTTGTGTAATTTAAACATAAAGGGTATACTAGTAAAATGAGACTATTTAGTTTCTTGGAAACCCTCTAAAGATATGGAAGATTCCTTATATTACTCTCTCATATTTATTTCTAAAATCACTTCTAATTTAACTAAAAACAACATGCAAACTAGGTCTGCTATAGAAGATCGATTAAAAGGGAAGCGATAAAGATACCAACAAGCAATCAATGATTTTGGCATATTAAAATGTAATGTGCTGGTTTCTGAGAGCTAATTTTAGATTTACGTATATGTAAAAACATTTTGATTCTCAGTACATCCCAAGTTAGAATCAAAATTATAGACTTGTTTTACATTTATTCAAATTCTTTTTGTAGTTTTAAATTTATATTATCTTTTTATTAGGTTTCGAGAGAAAATTGAGTAAAAGTAAGACAACCAAGAAAACAATAAAAAATCAATTATTTAAACATTTTAAAAAGGAACATGTTGGTTTTAATTTGAATGTAAATTTCATATTTACTTATGTGTGAAATACTTTAGTTTTTGCTGCTTGTTAAGTGATAGCAAAAAATATTGACTTAAATATTTGTACCCATTAAAGCTCTTTTAGTGTTAGGTTTAAATTATTCATTTTTTCATATTTTGGTTTGGTTATTAAACTGAATTTTGTACACATGTGTATTATGCCCTAAAGAACCTGTATTATTTGTGTGAAAATTATAGTGTTCATTTTATAGTAAGGTTTACATATGTGTTAAATTACATTGAGCAAGTATACATATATGTATTTGTGTTTATATTAGTTTATCCTTCTCATCTTATAAATTAATACACCAGATTTACATATATGTAAATATACACATGTACAGAGTATGATAATATACACATGTAAATGAGCTTCTTAATTGGTTTACATATACGTAAACCAATTATCATAAAATAATCGTTGTGCATGCCTAAGATGACAGTTAACGATTCTTTTACTAATTTTCCCCATGTGTAAAGTGACTACTAACATATATGTAAATCTACAACACATGTGTGAATTGATTATTAACACATAATTCAAACCAATACACTTCTTTAATCTACAACTTAATAACTACATCACAAAGAGTTTTTACATGTGTAAAACAAGGATATATATTATTTACATACAAGCAGATAGTTAACTTAGATACATGTAAAACGAGGCTAATATATTGTTTACACGAGAACAAAAGATAAATGTCTTCCAACCTTCCACTACATAATCATATTTTCCCCGATCATCCAAGAACACGTGCGGTATTACCTTATTCATCAACATCAACTTCATTAACCGTTTGCTTCATTTAGTTTTTGATAAAAGCACCGTCAAGGTTAGCGTTCATATGAATACCTTCACGGGACAATATTTCGTTACATAATGAAAGAGATTAAACGAGAATCATGATATGGGATTAAGCACAAATGAATCTAATTTATACGTGAATAAGCTGATAACTATTTCAAAAAAGAATTAATTGCCAAATATCTTAAACTCATATTACTGCTATTTACCTTTAAGGATGAAGAAACAGAAATTTGATCTTGATTTTGAGAATCGCCAATGAATAAGTAGTCGATGATGATAATATGATGAACGCGAATCAAGATTTATAAGAAGGAATATGTTTTGGTAATCAAATATGAAGATGATGATGATGGGTCGATTAATACACACATATAAAATGTTTCTGGTAATTGAAGAAGAAGATTCGTGAATCATGTTTTTTTTCTTTCAAGACACTTAAATGTTTCTTTTCCTACAATCTTGGCAATTGATTAGAAAATTAAAACTACCTTAAATAAATGAACACAATAAAGGATTTCATTTAATACACACATATAAAATTACACTAATACCATTGATTACGCAATTAAATAAAAAATAAAAACTAAATTAATCAACGACTAAGATGAGTTTTCGCAGTTCTCGTAATCTTTAGGAGTTCTGAAAAGATCCTGACCCTATATATATATATATATATATATATATATATAAGATACCAACATGTACATGATCATACACACATATACGACAGAGTACACACATATATGGCACAATACACATGCATATATAAATACTCCCCCCGCCCTCACTGCTTAGAACCACCACACCATACCCACAATCGCTCAAGACCTGAATACGCATACATACCCGGACCACTCGCACCCATGCAAACCACATCCACAAACTCACTACAACCGAAACCCACTTTAGAATAAGGATCGACAACGAAACCATAACACAACGAAACGAAATAATGAAAAGAAAACCGTACCAATTAGCTCAAGAGCAAACAGAGAGCTTCGGTGAAGGAATATCGATTTTTAAGTGTACGCGGTTGTGCTCCAAAAGCGAAGGTCGCCGGGAAGGGGTTGCCGTCGCAAGAATAGTGGGCGTTCTCTTTATGGTTTGCGGTGGAGGAATTACCGAGAGGAAGAGAAAGAGATTGTGATGGTTGGGACTTGGGTGAATGGATCGTGGGATATAACCAATATCAACAGAGATTGAGGGAGGGTCGGTGGGTTTATTGCATTAGGATAATATAAAGAATTGGGTAATATAAATACTAAAAAGAATTGGGTAATATAAATACTAAAAAGAATTTACAACCATTCAAGAATAGAGATTCAGAAACCAAAAGAGCAACATAATCATTATTTTTAACCATGGGAATACACTTTATCATCTGTGAATTAAAGAACATTACATTGTCCAAGCAACCTCTTATAACAACTCAACAAAATAAACAAATATGGAAGTAAAAAAGAATTAACAAACCAAAATTTCTTCAGATCCACATAACAAAACACCGTGGATCAGATCATCATCAAAAGATGAAAAATGAAATCCACAAAAGACTATAAAGAAAAGAATAAATCTTCAGGTGCAAATAAAAAATCAAGTATACCACCCCCATCAGGACTTCCAAAAAGCATCAATCTTGATGGGTTAAAAGTATTAGTTACCTTGTTTTAACCGTGTAAAATCCTTTACATCTCTCATGGTGTTTTTCTTCTCCACCTATCGACCTTCACTCGACCCCCCACTGGCTTCTTTAGATGGTTCCTATCCGTTTCCAGCTCGAATTGGATCAAAGATTTGAGCCGATTCAGGTGCCCATTACAGAGTTTCCGCTGAGAAACAAACGGGACAGAAATGGGTTCTAATTCAGAGTGGAATTGTCTTTGATAAGCTGACTGCCATTTGGATTGCAAATATGCAAGAGATCTCCATGGAGGAAGGGGCATGTTGTTTTGTTTAAGGGATGATTTGGCAGCTTCCACCATTACTTGAAGAAATTGTTTTAGTTTTGTTAATGATCCCACATAAACGACTGGAAGAGAGTTTAATATCCGGTTGTAGGAAGGAACAGCTCTAGCTATCTCAAAGTGACTTCTAAAGTCAATGTCAATGATTAGGCGGTCATAGTTTCCTGAACCGTTATAGTTTATAATGTCAATGTATTCATGATCCCCTGTATTTTCATGCAAAAGTTTTAATGTTAGCAACACAACAAAAAGAAAGCACAAAAGTGAGTGATCTAATTGAAAAAAAAAAAAAAGTACGAGTGACTTTATTGGGACAATCTTGAAACTTGGTTAATATTCTATAAAGATTTCCCTATTTTTAAAGGGACACAAAATTGATAGCAGGTCAACCAACCCAATTCAACCCATTTGACCCGAACATTATTACCATTGTTTTAGTTCTGGCCCATTTGGGATATGATGTTTCACCCAAACGAACCCAAATAACAACCAACAAAACAAAATTAGCCCAGTTTTGTCCATTTGGTCCAAAATTTCACATGCTGGAACTAATAAAATGTTTATTAAAAAATAAGGTTGTAGATTACCTCCAGGAACTTTTCCAGTGCCTTGCCACCTTGATGTGCATACAGCAGCATCATAACCAGAAAGCCTCAGAAGTTTCACCAGACAGAACCTTATGCAACTAGTATTACATGAAACACATCTCATAAATTCGAGGTCGATGGCATTAATAGATAAAATCAGAGAATGAACCACTGACAGCATGTCGATCTCATGTTGATCCAGCAAAACTTTGTAGTACTGCATAAACACCGATCAGGGCAGGAGTGTTGTGTCAAGGGTCTAAAGAACTAGCTCTATAAGCATTGCAATATACACTTCAATTTTGCACACAAGATTACCTCTTACAGATTCAAAAATGGTATTTGTATTACATAGTTCTCACCACAAATACAAGCAACAATTGAAGAGGAATGCTAAATGTAGATAGTAATTAATTCTCTACAAAATTCAACCCATTATCACACCAAAAATAAAAATAAAAAATTCCCCTATGAATGCATCTAATTGGTGGAGTTGTGGTAAATACAGAACATGTGGTGAACTTTCAGTCACATAATTACATTTACACACCTGTTTTTACTGCAAGAATGACATTGTGTGAGGCTCTTTAACAACAAAAGCACACAATAGTTTTTACTGCAGGAATGACATTGTGTGAGGCTCTTTTAGTTTACTTTTAATTTCTTCTTTAATTGCATGTTTATTCAAGGTTTAGTTTATACACCATTTCTCTATTTCTTCATCTTCTTCTTTTCTAAACTGGTATCTTTTGCTACACTTTATACTGCAATCATTAAAGACTAACCCTACTATTATAAGAAAAGAAAACATGAGAAAACTATTGTCATCCTAACTCTTAAAATTGGGACAAACTCAACAAGAAGTACTAATGGCAACATCAGGAATTATCATGTTTCACCTACTGCACATAAATATATCATAATTCAAAACATACTCTAATTGATCACAAAGGAAATTACCATTTCTGAATGAAACAATCTAACACAAGAATCATACATCCATCATTCACCAAATTTCGCAATTTTAATGGTAAACTGAAAACAATCAAAAACTTACAAACACAGCCTGTATAAAGCATTATTCAATACCAATAATTGACGCATTAAGAAATTGAATTCACGAATGGAGAAAGAAAGATACCGAAATCTTGTCAGCGAGATGAGCAAGTTCACAGAAACCCGAATCGCTGTCGCTACTGCAGCGTGAATCAGCGCCACAACTGCTTTCATTCTCCAAGAAATCGCTAACCATGGCTGCTAAATCATGTTCGCTTTCATGGCTAAAGGCCCCACCCAACATCTGCCCCCCTACACCACCACCACCACCACTACCACCGGAGCCACCGCCCCCCATCATCAACCAGGGGTCCCCAGCTACCGGACACACTCTGCAATCCATGCTCCGCCACCGGGTACCACCACAATCACTTTATCGGATAACCCAATCGATTGCTAATGAAACCATCGTTTTCCGTTCAATTTCATACCCAATTACTAACAAAATTCCTTTCTTTTTCTCTAAAAGGTAGGATTAATACACAAAAACCCTAAATTGCGGAAATCCCATTAGATTTCGTTTACAAAACATGAATTGATACGACCAAATCCCCTGAAAATGGAGGAAAAGGGTATCCAACAATCAAATATCTCAATCTTCTTCTATTCTTGTTTCTGTTTTTGTTATGTATTTAATCGATTATGAATTGAATTCAAAGAACTGAGTAATCAAAAATCAAAACTTTAAAAAATTTGAAAGATTTATAGCGATCGAAAGGAGGTGAAGGAGGAAAATGAAGAGAATTTGGCAGAGGTACAATACAATCAACCATCAGAGGACGAAGACGAAGAAGAAAGAAATGGGGGAAATTGATATATAGATGATTTGGGTGGAGAGTAAATGACCAAAAAGGGCTTTGCCGGAGGGGTGGGTGAAAGGGAGAATTTGGGTTATTTACGTATTTAGACACAAAACAGAAGCATATTCGCTTATGAGGGTACTTTCGTCCTACGACACTTTTTCTAAATTATTTATTTTATCTTATCCACCCAAATACTTTGCAAAAAAAAACACAAAGTTATAAAGCAACATTGTGAGAAAATGACATTTAATTTTTTAACTTTCTGTTTGAGGTTTATTTCTAAAAATTATTTTAAAAAATAGTTAAAAAAAAGATTTGTTCTATATTATTATTAAGCTATATTAATTATATGAGGTTGAAAATTAATACTTAATTATTTAAAAAAACATTGAGTGAGCATTCTTAAAACTACATGTATATATTTTCTCTCTAGCAAACATTTGTTGTATATTTACAATGGGATAAATTATAGAGAAAATTGAATATTTGCCCTTGTAAAATAACTTAATTGTATATTTATCCAATTCAAAAATAAAATTGCGTATAACCCCTCTTTTAATTTTTTTAATTACATATTTACCCAAATCACAACCAAAATTGCATATATCCCCTTTCTTAATGAAAAAAATTTCAAATTTATCTATTTTTATTTATTTTATTAAAATAAATTATAGATTGATTTATTTAAATTTTTTAAATTCATATTCACCCATTTTTAACTTGTTTTTTTTTCCTTTTACATTTTTTAGTTTTTTTTTAGTTTTTTTTAATCATCTTTTGCTAATGAGTTTTAGTTGTTTCTTAAATTTTTTTTCTTTTTGTGTTTTTTTAATAATTTTATTCGTTTATGTTGAGTATATTTTTTATCAAGTTTTTAGAGTAACAATAATAAAATGCAATACAAATATCAAACTTTTAATTTGTTACAAAACTAACAAATTATGACAAAAACAATCACAAACAGTCACAAGTAAAATAGTCATCCTATAATTTATTATTAATAAAATGTCAATTTAAATAAGTTAATTTAATATTATTTTTATTAAAGAAGGGTTTATATACAATTTTAGTTTTAAGTTAGGTAAATATACAATAAAATATATTAAGGAAGGGGATATATGCAATTATAAACCCATAAATAAGAACTATAAAAATCGTATGTATATGAATATACCGAATGTCTTACATGGACAATCGGAACGGTAAGGTGTATTGTTTTTATGCTAGAGATTAAGAGTTGAAATCTTGTAAGTGAAGATTATAAGCCTTTCTAACCTCTAAAAAAAATATATATATAAATATAACGTATATTTAGGACATCCGAAAATTAAAGCATGTCAAAACTAAGTATTTTAAATTAACATGATATGCAAAAAAAATAACTTAATATTTTATATGGCCAACCTAAATATATAATATTCTACTTTTAAGAATAAAACCATTGATCGTATCAGAACTTAAAACAAAAATAACATGTTTATTTTATAAGTAACTCGAATGGATGAAATTATAAAAGAGTGCAATAGCGGTGTTATCATTGTATTGAGTTATATTTATTTATTGCTGGAAATATATGAATGTGGCTAATATTAAAGAACATATTTCCGTTTTGGTTATCAAAGTTGATATAAAAAAGAGACAATTGAAAGAAGAGGGGCAAAAGAGAGAATTTGCGATTGACTGTAGGAGACGGGAAGGTAGCACGGAGGTGACGTGATCCACAGGCTCACCGCTTCTTTAACGGACACTTCACAATACATGTGATCTTTCTACGCGTAATAATATAATATATATAATAAATATTATAAATATATATAATTACTAATAGCTGTATAGTATTATTTTCTCCTATTATTCAGATAACACGTCATCTATTATCGACAAATAATAAACACATCATGTAACGTCAAAATGGCATTTCTTTAAACTATAAGTTTATTTGTAGTTTGATCACGTTTGAGTTAGGATGATTTCAAAAAACTACATTATTACGAGAACAAATTTAAAACGTTATTAATGATTTATTTTCTAAAAATACTTTTAGTTTGTACATACAAATGTGTATCATATATATATATATATATATATATATATATATATATATATATATATATATATATATTAAAACAGTTAAAATAAAATTTTCATATGATTTTTAACTTCGAGATTGTAGTTACTAACCCGTTTATAGTTACTGTAGATTATTTAGTAATATATACTCAAACAAATAAAACTTGTTGCTAAAAAATAATAACAAAAAATGGTTGTTTAGAACCGCAAAAGTACACAAGTTTAATTAGTTTTGGGTTTTAACGTATGTTTTTAAAAATTAAGGCTTTTAATTTAACTAAATTAGGTTGACGGTTTTTCTCATAAAAATAATAAATTATATTAACTTTTGTGGTATTATACCCAAAAAATGTCACAAGTCAATTGGCTAACATGTAAAAAATAGAGTAAATTAAATAACAATAGTTACCTAAGAAAATAATTTTAATGAATGATTTATTTTCTGAAAACAAGCAATAGTTTTTTTATCATGCTAAAATAATTTAAAGGATGTTGACATAATGGCTTATATGTCTTTTTATATACTTTTTAAACAGCATCATCATGACAAAATATCTAGAATGTTGTTAGATGTCCTGATCAGTCGTCTTCATATCATTTGGCAACATGTTATTTTTTCTAAGCGAAGATTTGCAACTTGTTCATTCATGAATGCTTTAAGTTCCAAGTACAAAAACTCAAGTAAGAAAGCATTATATAATTATCTTAATGTTGATTGATAACGTTCTATCTTGATACTTTTCATTAATTTATTAAGAATAAAACTCAAGGTTGGAGGGCTTAGTGGGTAATCATAATAATGTTATGGAACTATGATATTAAAATCGTGTAGACTTATTTCTTATAACAAAGCTAACAATTAAATAATACAATCATAATACCTAAAACTAATAATATGTTTGGTAAGAGAATAACATTAATTATAGTAATGGTTATTGTAATGTAGACATGATGATTAACAACTTGGCAGAAAATTTATAACTAATGGTTAAATGTCAAGATCTATCATATTAGTATCGAATCAAATTTGTTTATACTTAGATGAATCCAAAGATTCAATTCATAATTGTCTTGCTTATTAAACTAATTATTTATCCTTTGACGTGTAGTGGACGCGCGGACAATTTTCAGCCTTAAAATAATAAGATTAATGTTCTTCAATAGACAAAATTCTAAATAATACAACAAGTTTTATGACTATATCAACACAATAATGTTTGTGTATTGATAAAACGCATATTAATAATAGTGTATGAATATGACCTCCCATTGTCATACTGCCAGAAAGGGATGGTATAGAAAAAGAAATAAGGTACAGGTGACTTAGTTATTGGAAATTATGGTAGAATCTAATCATTTTGTTTGTAAGAAAGTGTCTCCTTTGTATGATTATACAAAAAAAATTGAGAATATGAATTGGATATAGATTTAAGAATATATATTATGTTTGCATACTTTTTTACTTTCGACGGCTGAGTTAGTGGTTAGTAATTAGTACATCATGTAATAGTTCGCCAATGCCTAAGTTTAAACATTAGACCTCCAATAAAAGCAAAGTCTCACCTCTCCCTTGATTACTAGACCAAAAAATCGTTGGCATGTTTACATAATTATAGTAGCACAAGTAGAAATACCTAAAAATGTAGTTAGGAAACACCAAGGGGCCGTTTGATATCCTTTTAATAATTAGTAGTGGTTTAGTGGGAAACGATTAAAGATTACCTCTTAACCATTAAGTAGAAATACCTAAACATACTTAATGGTTTATAATATTTTAATGGTCCAGTGGTAAGTCTGAATAATTAATGGGAAACGAATAAAGATTACCTTTTAACCATTAAGAAATTATAAACCATTAAAATAAAATCTCTTACTAATCATTTAGAGACTACTAAACAGCTCGATCTTAAGTCTAATACTTTGTGAGATATGAATCTTTTACATAACCGGCAAGCTAGCATGCCTCAACAATGATGGATATCACACTAATGAAGATTTATAAGAAAAGAACGGTCCCCAATGGGACATCTTGATTACAAGATGCATTCATTCTGTTCAAGAGATTGGATTATTCAAATCCTTCCCTGCAGGATGTAAATATAAATAGTTAATTTAAAAGTAGATTATAACTATTATTAAGGAAAAAAGTAAAGATTAAAATGGAAAATGAGAATTGAAATACGATGGTGACAAAGCTAGAAAGAATATATGTTGCTTAACTTACATAAATTACCTTAGAATTGAAATATAGTATCGGGCTATTGAAATATTGTTGCACTTTTAGTTGAAGGTAATCGTCCGGATGAATTCAATTTCAATCTCTTTCACAATCAACCAAACATGCATGTTTTTTTATTTTAAATTTGACTTCTAGCTATTCATGAAACAAACAAGTAATAATGTGTTTCATCATGCAAATGAAAATATCTACAAACACAATAACCATCTCATATATGTTTTCCTCTAATTAAAATACAAAATGTTTTTTTATGATAGTGACGATAATATGCCCATGATCATATAATCATAGTGCAACTTTGAAGGTTGCCTGCTCCACCGTTTCTTTTAAAATAAAGAAGTTTTGATGAAAATTTATTATTTTTTGATGAAAAATAACTAATAATTTGCGATAAAACTTTTAATGTGGACTCGAGTATGAATTGGATATTTGGTGCATGCATGTAACATTATACTCGTGACTTAATGATTGCTCTGCCAATCCAATAATTGTGGCACCACGCATAACTTTTTTCTTTATAACTAAAAATCGATATTATTTTTTGCAACTATCTTTGACACCTGTGGCCCAGTTAATTTGTAATGTGCATATGTCAGGTTTCTTAAACCTTTTATCTCCAAAAAACATAATTAAAAAACTTGATGGCAAAGTACCATTTGGATTTAATATGTGTGACAATTAGGTCCAAAACCATCGATTACACATGTAACTAACTAAGACTAAACATTCGCACACATGGGCTGTTGCTAGTTGACCTCTTAGTTTATGCATAATCAAGTCTCCCCCACATGTCGTTAACCTGAAATAGCTCATCGGAATATCTCATTGCATATCATTAAATTAAGAAAGAACAACTTAAATATATTAATGGCAAATATAACAGCATTAATATTTTTATTGTTGTTGTCGTTTTTATTATTATTAAAGAAGAAAAGGTCACATTTTATAAATCCAATGGCAGAAGATAGAAAGGGCAAATGGCAATGCTTATTATAAGATAACCTAACAAGATAACTAAAGCAAACCCTCCAAATGCTCAAATTTAACTTTTGCACATGAGGATTTAGGAAAATAGGTTAAACTATAAGACATCTTTGACCCGGTAGGTTCATGACATTTTATATTTGTTTGTCACGCACCTTTAATAATATGAAAAAAAAAAACAAACAAAGCATAATTTTTCATTTTCTAGAAACCAAAATGTGAGATCTAACAACTAGTTCTTGGCCGACTGTATGGCCTATAATAGCTTAAGAACAAGAAATTTTGCTAGCAGCCGAATTTTGGGTATCAAAAGATCCTTTTGAGGACTTAACATACCACAAAACATATAAAATATTCATATGGAAGGATCCTATTAGAATTTAGAAACAATTTTGTTAAAAACATGATCAAATAGTTCAATTTCTTTTAGAGCCAGAATTATATTTGCACCAAACCCTACTTCTGGTCTACTTCCATCGATGGACATGATAAATGACATATATGCTCTAACATGCACATTTCAATGTAAAAAGTCGTTAATATCTTGCTAACTTATAACATGGCGTCTCGAGAATACGTAATTAACCAACATTTTTAGCCTCTAGATCAAGTATTGTTATTAAGCTAGCAACTAATTAACATAAGCTCTACATCTCAATACTTTCAAGTATTTGAACTGTGTTAGTTTTACCTCTTAGACATATAAAGATTTAGAAGAAAACACGTCAACCAAGTTGAAGTCCCTCCAAAATGTAATATTAATGAATGAAATTTCTTAAATCTATTAGGCGGGTTAGATTATTATTAAAAAAATAAAATTTTTATATTCATATATGTAGCCTGATTATTTACACACAAACTAAAAGCCTATAAAAAGTTTTTTTTGGGTCTAACCAACTCGACTTGTTCCATTTATATACATGTACATTTTGCCACCTCTCGTATGTAAGAGATAGCATAGACATAAAGGTTGGTGAAAAACCTATTAATTACTTAAATTGCAGCTGATTTTTTTTTAACGACAAATGTGCGAACCTGTTTCGGAGCGTAAGTGTTATTTTAATCGAGCCTACCTATCGATTTTCCAGCCAGAACCGCACCCCCAACCCTTTTTGTTCAGGAGAAAACCCACAACTCGAAAACCCACACTGAACATAAATGAGACTTAAACTCATAACCTCCCCATATTTACATGTATCTTATCTTAACCAACTAGCAACTAATTAGTAACCAATCCTCAAGTGTTTTTTTATGATAAAGAATAAAAAGTAGATTAATATAAAGAAAAATTCTAAAATTATGTTGAGAATAAAAATAATAAGGAACTATAGTTAAAAAACTTTTTATTAAATTAGTTAAGTTGAGGACATAGAAAACGAAGAATATATATATATATATATATATATATATATATATATATATATATATATATATTTTTTTTTTTTTTTTTTTTTTTTTTTTTTTTTGCTGATATAGAAAACGATGTATTTTTTATTTTTTTTTCTTGACATAGAAAACGAAGTAATTAAATTCATAAATAAACAAGTAGTTAAGAGGCTAAAATTTTATGTATAAACCTATTTTTTTTTTTAAGTTGCTTTGTTCTTGAAAAGAATCAATATATATTTTATCGTACTTTATAACATGATGACTTATATGTCTCTTTATATACTTTATAACAACTTCATAATGACAAAACATATAGAATATAGTTAGATGTCCAAATCAATCGTCTTCATATCATTGGGGCAACATATTATTTTTTCTAAGCAAAGATTTTGCAACTTGTTCATTCATGGCTGCTTCAAGTTCCAAATACAATAGTACATAAACTCAAGTAAAAGAAATGCCTTGCTGTATAATATCTTAATTTAGATATCTATCTTGGCACTTTTAATCATTGCATAAACTCAACTTTAGGCTTTCATTAGTTTATATATTGTTTCAAAAAAAATTTTGGGTTGGAGGACTTAGTGGACAAAAATGATATAACGTTGTTATTGAGCTATGCTATTAAAAATGTGTAAAACTTGTTTTAATAATAAAGATAACGATTATTATACCAAAAATAATTTATACGAACAAAATGATAAAATATAATACCTAAAACTAATAATTTTTTATATAAAATTTTAGGCATGTTCATAATATCTCGACACTTTAAACAAGAGCCGTATTGTTCTACGGTTCATCTTGGTCTGCAAAATATCAAAACAATCATTCATGATATTTTATGAACTGTAATTAGTTATTGGCCGGTAATGACTTTTACTTGCGTTACTAAAACCCGAACTCACAAACCGACTCATCTACGCAACAACATTGCAACAATGTTGCCAAAATGCCTAAGCAAACCGCAAGGGGTACCCGCATGATGCCCTGACCACCCTACTATTTTACAAGTTGAATTTTATACTATTTTTTGATTTGTGTGCATCATTCCTACACAAGAACCTTATTAATCTTTTATAAAGTGATTTAAGTTATACTTTTTCTTTATAAATTAATCATTTTTCTCAACTATATTTGACACCTGTGGCCTAGTTAATTTGTGCCTGCATATCTCATGTTTTTAAACCTTATCTCCAACAACAATGATTAAAGAAAACAACATTAAAATTTAAACTATGTGACAACCAGGTCCAAAACCATGGATTAAACATGTTAAACAAGGACTAAACATTCGCACACATGGGCTGCTAGTTGACCTCTTTACAAATAAACTTCCCCCACATGTTATTAACCTGAAACAGCTCATTACAATATGATATTGCTTGATTTTGAAATAAGAAAGAACAAAACTCATAGATTAATACAAATATTTATGATAGTATAATATCATTTATGATAAAAACAAACCTTTTATACCAGAGAAGAAAAGGTTTGTTAGAATATCCAACCTCACTAGAATCTAACTACAACAATTTGAAGAATTATATAAAAGCAAGTAATGTTATTTTAAACCCCACTGCCACGTTTTAATAATACAATGACAGAAAAAATGGCAAATGGATGTTTATTATTAAGTAATCTAACAAACTTAGATTAACTTAGCTTTTGCAGATTGGGTTTTGGATAAATAAGTTAACCCATAAAACATCCTAGACCCGGTTCATGATACTTTTATTTGTCTGTCATGAACCTCATATTATATGGAAAAACAACACATAAATTTCAATTTCTAGAAACCAGCATACGACTTGTGAGATCTAACAGCTAATTTTGGGCCGACCCTATAGCCTATAATAGCTTAAAACCAGAAACTTGCTAGAAACCGAACTTTAGGCAACAAAAACTATATTGAAGGGCTTGACATACCACTAAACAGTAAACACATTATATATTAACATGGAAGGATCCTAATAGAAACAATCTTCTTAAACACATGATCAACTACTAATTCAATTTCATTTTGTGCATGATTTAAACCTGTACCGTTGGCGGAGGTGATAAAATGACACAATTGCCCTGCACCGACAGTATCAATGTAACAATTGTCAGCATACTAATTCTTAAAATGGCTTATGATACATATGTAACTTGATTAACATTTTATAGGCACTAGACTTGAGTATTGTTGTTTAACTAGCAACTAAGAAAAACTCTACAAGTCATGTACTCATGCATGAACAAGATTCTCATAAGTCATAAGATTACTAGAAATTCAAAAAACAGACCTACAAAAGCACAGGTTATGCACAAGTTGCAAAATTTTGGAATATTTGCAGACAATTTTGAACAAACCAAACAAGATACGGTTCAAAGCAACAATTCAAATACAACAATTTGACTGAGAAATTAAAGGGGGTCCACTTTTTCTTCTAGTGAATGGAAAAGGAATTTGAGGAATCACTTCTGATGAATATGCAAGTGAGTCGAAAGACATTCATCTCACTGGGTCCTTTACCGTCTCAATTCACGCTGGGAAAAAAAGAGAAACAGTTGAATACTAGGCACATGTGTGTATATATGATATGAATATGTAAATGTTTTGGTTATATAAAAAAGCTTACCCTAGGTCCCCGATCAGCTGTTTGGGGCCGTCTGTATTCCTGTCTCTCTGATTCTTGAATAATATCTGGAGCCGTAAGTTGGTAAAATGTTTCCAGACTTCCCGTAACAAATGGTCGTATTACATTTACTTCCATTGCGGACAAATTTAACTGCAAATTCCATTGTTAGATATAAGCAAAGAAAAAGGTAAATTTGTAAAAAAATGATACATGAGAATCAACATAGCCATCTCATGTCAATATTTGCTTAATTTGTATAGAACGTAGCAAGTTCAACCCATTTACTTTTGAATGGCAGATGTGGGTTGTATTTTAGTGCATAAAATTTACCTCTTAACAGATCAAGAGGCTTAAAATGAGATTGGTCAACAAAATCAAAGTCATTCAAAGTGTACTTCTAGTGCATAAAATTCCTAAATCATGTTATTTGGCACATTAGATTGTTTAAGACAGAATATAAATTTTGGTATCATATTTGACAACCTAATTATTTTAATAAAATAAAAAACTATATACAAAGTGTTGTGCCCAGAGTTGTCAAATGTCAATAGCGACCGTATGCGTACAGGGGTGGTGGCGCTACAAGGTGGTTAGTGGTGTAATAGCGACAGGTAGCGATTTTTTTTCTTTTTTTTTAAATTTTGATTATCAAATTAAGACACCAAATTGTGTAAATATGAGATTTAGATGATTAGTAATAGAGTGTTTTAGCTATTTTGGTGGTGTTTGCTTAAATTTTCTACTACTTTATTGCTAAACATGCTTATTTATTGAATGTAAAACATTCTTAAATATTATACTACTTAATCGTAAACACGAAATAGGGGTCACTATTTATCGCGATTCGCTACATAGCATATAGGTGGCTTGTTGCTATTTACCACTATTTGCTATTGACAACTATGTTTGTGCCAACCCAACCTGCCCTGTTCCAAAAGTTTTGACCAGAAACCCAACTGACCCGTTTTGCCACCACTAGCCTGTGAGATGTATGACACAAAGGTTGATGAAAACTACTAGTTACTTCTTTAAAAACTTGCAAGTAATTGTTGATCAGTTATCAATTGTTAATAATGTTTTTGATAATGCAGTTTTGCTATCAATCAAAACTTTATGCTTAGGTTTTATGACTTTTGGGTCCCCAAAAAAGTTGGTTAAAAACAGTAATGCTTTTTGAGTAATTATTAAATACGCTCACAATAAGAAGCAATGATTGTTTCAGCTTTCAATGTTCTTCGCATAGTTCCCTTGAAATAGAAATGGTACTAATTTCTTATGATTTAATGAATTACCATTGCAACGACTTGGCAAAAAAAATTTATGCTGTATCAGCACTGCCCATAATATATTTTATGCTATTTTAGTGGACATTTTAAATGTTAAACATGACCAAACTATTATACCTTCATTGCATAGGTCCGGGATGAAAGCTTCTCCAAGCCGGTGCCAATTTTATGAAACCTTACATCTTTGATGTCTTCAATAAGGGATCTTACCTATCAAATATCACAAGCTTCTGATGTTTCCTATATTGCAAAATAAAGGGATTTCATAAATGCTATTTCCCACGAGGATCTTTAGACTAACCATATATACTTCAGGAATGTCATCACGAGCACTGCATCGATGACAACTTGTTAAAGAGCTTTTTCAATAGCAGGCAGCTAAAGCATAATAAGTAGATAAACGTGTAAAAGCCACTCACTGGTCAAAAAGAAGCCTTGAGATCTCCACATAATGAAATGGCAATGCTTCAAAAGAACTTGCTGAATCACGCTCTGCCTCCAAAACCTGAGTCAGTTTTTCTAGTGTGGAAAGAAATAATTCAGTAAGAAACTGGTTACTAATCAGACAAATAAGTAACACTTTATTTCTTAAATCTTAACAAAGAATTGAGTAGACACATATATTGTTTAACTTGATACAACATACATAACATAAAATTGTCACTAGATTACGTAAATACAAAGTAAAATGCTGCACACCTTACTATTTTGATGCAGTTACTTTTGTAAATAGCTAATTTCAATTGATAAATAAGTTCCGAAAAATCAACTAATCTCTGTTTAAATGTTTAAAATGCTACTGCCTTGATTGATTATGACTAAATGTTATATCCAAAGTACTTTTTTATGATCATGTTTGCTTGTTTTTCCAGAAATAGGATTTTTTATTACACCATAAGCTGAAGAGAACAAAAGCAAACCAAGAAGGGGTGTGTGTGTGTGTTTAAATCCATAGAGTAAACATTTACCAACAGACATCCAATCCGGAGGACGAATAGTGCATTTCCCTCTCTTCTTCAAAGCCACAGCCAACCATATTGGAACTTGAGTAGGTATTTGTGGCTGAAATGGACCAAAATCACCCTGCCACTTATATAAATCATAACATGAAACTAATGTTTACGATACATCAGAACTATATAAGATGTTAAATATCTGTAAGTTTACAAAAAAAGTAACTAAATAAAGTCATAAAGTAGTAAACGACAAAAAGGAAAGGAACATTACACAGATCAAACTAAGAGGCTTTATTCTTAGGTTTGGAACTATCTCTATCATTTCATCTTCTGCTAAAAACTCCAACTGAATGATTCAATCCAAATTTCATTAGTCATTTAAAACAACTGAAACTTCATATATAACCAATTATTTTAATAACAATTTTTATTACCTCAGCAGCAGAAAACGTAGAACCACGAGGGTCCGATTGGCCAGACATATTTTGGATCAAACTTCAACAAATCTAGGGCTGTTAACAGTGTGTATACCGTTAGTATGTAAAACTTAAGTGGATCAATCTAGTAATGATTGTATGGCTAAGAAAAGGAGTGAACTCAATCGCAATTTCAAGAGAATTAGGCTTTATTCAAATTTCAACTATACTAAAAATAAGATGGCTTGGAATGGATATGAATTGGACTTGTCAATCTGTTTAAAGACTACAATTTCATTTGTATTAAATAACAATAAAGTAAGCGTAAACCTAAATATTGATCAAGTAAACCAAACAAAAATGATAGGCTTAGCTTGAGTTTTCTATAACAAATCTTACTTGTCTAATTAAACCTTACTATCATTACAAAAGTTAAGAGAAAAACGTGGATTTTTATATTATTAACAAGTTATTACAATAAATTAAACAAAACAACCGAAAGAAATTGGAATTTAACAGGTTAAGAACAGATCCAGGGGTTTCCGGTTGCGAAGAGGATTCTGTCACCAGGGAACTCTTGTTTTTGGTTACAATTTACTCAACAACATAAAATCATCAAATTATATAGGAATCGCAAACTAATATCGAACATCTAGGGTTGCGGTTAAATGATTTGAACCTGTGACGTAAATCTAAACCTCAAAAATGACGATAAAGCAGCAATAAGTAAAGAAATTAGGGCTTAATTGCCTAGAAGAGAATAATTAGGGCTTACCAAGGGGAATCAGTGGCAAAATGAGATGAAGAAGCTCAGATGATTTAGCAGATGAAAGGGGAATTGGAGGGAAGCGGTAGCATAAACCGCGGTTTCACAGATGAGATTTTTGAAAAAGCGATCTAAAATGGATAATAATATGAAGCCCACATAAAGGCCCAAACTAAAGAAGTCTGGTAATTAAGCAGCGGCCCGTTTTCATAACCCGTTGGGCCGTTGGCTGTTGCATTGTTAGATTTCACATCTATACTTATTAATAAAACAATATCTTTAGTGTCACTGTCACGTGTTATTTCCTTAAGTCTTTATTCTTTTGATTTCCCACCTAAAAATATATCTATCCCCATTCTTAGTCATGATTCATTTGAATAAAATCAACTACTGCTATAATTACAAAGGGGAGTTTTTTTTTCCTAAAATAGTGTATATAGAAAATTTATTTATCAAAATAGATGTTTAAGGAAGTGTTTTTTTTTCACTATAATGCTATTGGTTAAATTTTGTTTCACTTTAAAATAATATTATTTAAAAATTGTCAAGTACAAAGGTTAATAAATAAAATTGTAAAACTACTTGGTTCATATATCGTAATTAAAAATAGAAAGTTTTTCTAAGACTTATTTTTTTATTTTTTTAATTCAATCAGACTTAATTTAAATCGTATTTTCATAGAGAAAAGTTAAAATTTTTATCTATAATTTTGTTTCAATTTCACACAAAAGTAGGCACATTTGTTTTTTATTCTTTTTAAAAACATGTATTTTTGAAAAATGTTTTAAAGTAGCTTAAAAGATGTAATAAGAAAAACTATTTTTTAATAGAAATGCATTTTTAAAAAATGTTTTATAAATATCATGACGAAACAAAAAAGTTAATGGCTTTTTTTCTTTTATTTTATGAACTATATATGTAATCGTTAATTACCGAGGGTATGTATGTTGCTAATAGACTCCCAACAACAATTAGGGGAGAATCGAGTAATGTCGTCTCGCGAGCCACTCGGGACCAACTCGCTAAAAACTCTAACTAAGTTGAGCTTAAACAAGCTTGAACTCATTTTACGACTCATTTAATAAATAGTTTTGAGCCCGAGCTTCGTATGTCGAGATCGAGCCACCTCCCAAGACAAAACTAGCGTTGTATGTATATGATGTTTATTTTATCTTTTATGTAAATACATATATAAATGATTATTACTACATATTACTTTACGTTTAAAACAGTTATATAATATATAATATATATTGTTATTTTAATATCAATCCTACTTTAAAAAGAAACTTATTACAAAGGGCATTTGTGATGGTTTCAAAATAAAACCCCGAATAAAATTGCAAGTTATAGTTGACTGCTTTTTCCACTCAAGAACAAATTGACTCTATCTCTACAAAAAGGTTAATAATGAGTTTTTACAGGTTGTATTACAATAAAATTGTAAAGTAAACGTGTTGGATTCTTGCTTATTCAAACAAGCAATTAAAGGTTTCCTAATTCACTCGTGCTATGCAAATGAAAAGAAACCCCATACGCATCTTCTATTCCGAAACAATTTTAGATATTTCATCAAACCAAGGTTAAATAATCAATTCAACATTTCGATTCCCCCAAATCATGATATCAATTTTCAAATGGAAAGATTAACCATTTCTTATCATTTTCAATTTACAAGCATATCTTGGTTTCGATTTACCCTAAATCATATTATGTTTCAAGTACAACTCACCGATCTTTTTATGCCTTCATTGATCTATTTAATATCATTCACACCTCAAGTTTTAAATTACACAACTCTTTTACAAAGTCTCAATTCAATACTCATATACATAAATCTCGATTGCAAGAGTAGTAGTGGTCTGTACGATTCAAGGATTTCGATTTTGATTTCACGATAAACTTTACTATTTTGGTTTTTTACATCAATTTGACTGATTTATGTTTTTGTTTACAAAAGCATGAAACTTTAATTTAGTTTTAATTTATGTAAGCATTAAACTGATTTATGTTTTTGGTCAACAAAAATTTTATATATTCTTAAATTTTAAGTTGAATGATCTCAACAAAAATTTTAAATATTTATAAATTGTAACATCTCGATCCGTGATTTGGATGGATTAGATCATGATTTTATCTATATAAGTTTGGATTAGGATTATCTTATCTTTGTATGTTTTGTTGTTCAAATTTTAACTTAAAAAAAGCTTTGCCAATATTATTTTCATTAGTTGTAGGTTGGGATCTTATGAGTGTTAAAAAGTAAGAAACAAAAAATTGCAGAAAATGAAGATGTTGATGATGAAGATCTTGGTAAGAAGAGTTTGAAGTTGAAAAAAATATTTATTTGGTATGATGACCCAATGGAAATTATTAAGTGTCGGTTTCACATTTAGGTTTTCATTCAAACTTATAACTTTAAGTATTTGAAAATCATGCTTTTGGTGCTTTTTTTAAGGGTTAAAAGCATGTTTCCCCCTCTAAAACTCTTTAATCTATAAAATCTAATAAAACAAGGTTTTCTTTGCCACTTGTCCTTCTCTTATCTCACTTTTTTGCCACTTGTTATTTTTGTAGACATCCAACATTAATTTTCCCTCAAAAATGGTATTATACTAATTTAAATACTCATATAAATTTCTATCTCTTATTAAAAATAAATAATTAATTGTAATATTTCTCTCTCTTATCTAAATTTTTTTAAATTAAACTATTTTTTTTAAATATATTTTATTAAAAAAATTAGAAATCAAATCTTTTAATTAAAATCTAAATAATAAAAAATTTCCAAAACACTAAATATTTTTAAATAAAATATTTTAAATTGTTTTTAAAAAGCGTTATAAACTGGTGAAATTTGTTAAAAACTGTCTTATTAAAACAACCAGAATCATTACAAACAAGCGTTTTAAAAAAACAATATTTTTATAAAAAAATATTTATAAAAAACTATTAAAACGAATGTTTAGAAGTAAAACTATTTAGATAAGAGAGTTAAAAATAGTATAATTGTTTATTTCTTGAACTATTACGTATATATAACTTTAATTATATTTTATATTAAAATATTATACTATAACTTTTCGTGTTTATGATTAACTATGATACGTTTAATTAATGGTTTTTAGACTATCCATCTATCTATAAAAAAAACTAAAATAATCGTAAAATAATTGTAAGACTTATTATACTTACTTTCTCATTTCTCTATATTGTTAATAATAATATTGAATACTAATAATATTACTCGTAGCATATTCAAATTAAAAATGTATAATTTAATAAATTAAAAACCTATTTTTTATTAAAAACACACTTTTTAAAAACAAAAATTTTATAAAATACAAAATACAATAAACTTTTTTAATCATATCATATTTATTGAATTGAAAGGTTGAGGTTCCTTTAGAACTTTATAGTGAGACAGGTGATTAATGGATGTTTTAAAGTTATTTCGGATATTGGGATGCTTATATTTGTCACTTACTAATTCATATGTGAAGGTCAATCATAGTGTTTTACTATAAAATCAAAATTGGATGCTTGTATGTTTGTGCGCCCCTTGCTCGTCTCATAAGTCAAACTTACCAACTTGTGTCATTTGTTGCCTACTGCCTACTTATAGGTGGATGCGTTGTGTATATAGATAACAGTATGTTTTAATAGTTATATATAAAAATCCATAAATAGAAAAGATTTAAGAAATTATAATGGATAAGATGCAAGAAATGTATGCATTATGGATACATATTTTAACAAAAAAAATTTACGGGCTAGTTATTAGCCCTTGAACCAAATAGTAAGGACTATAATAACAATGTTATATAGATGATAATTTTGGGTTTAGGATAATTTACATTCTAACATGATAACAAGTAATCAAATTGAATTAAAGTAGCAAAGTTTAACTTTCAAGAATCCAAGTAAATCGGTAAATTAAGGTTCAATCATGCGTGAAAAAGGGCTGCTCGAAGGTCTCTCGGGCAGCGGGAACAATGGCGCTGTGGCGGAATTCTGGCAGCCGGCAGCGTCGATTGGGGAGGGAGAGAATTGGGTTGGGGGTGGTTACTGGAACTGATGGGGTTTAAAGATGTAGGCTTAATTTGGACTTATTATATGGGTGATGGATTTAAGTTGATTTGAGCTTATTAAAAAGCTTTACACTCCGCTTAGTTAATATTGATTGTTGAAGGCAATGTTTTCTGAATCGGTTCGGACGTCAAACCCATACTGATCAACTGGTCGGACCCACCCCTCTTCGGGTTTACCTTGATTTGCCCCTAATCAATAGGACCAAAAGCCACAACGCTTTATGTTGAATTAAGGAAGTCTAAAGCAGTTATATCAAACGATATGAATAGTTTTGGTAACGATATAATTAATTTGTTTTGTAAGTTTTTAGATTAGTGAAAGTGAACAAGCGAGGTGGTGCTAGCGGCGGTAACGATATAATTTGTTTTGTAAGTTTTTAGGCTAGTGAAAGCGAACAAGTGAGGTGGTGTTGGCGGTAGCACTAAGGTATGTATCTAAATAATTATATCTGACGTCCATGTGTCTCTTTATGTTTGAAACTTGGTGGTTATGGAAATAATGGTGTTTTTATTTACATCAAATAAGTATTGAATTTTAACAATATAAAAACTAACCTTACAAACTTTTTCAGACAAACATATTAAAGTTCATAGAGCTCTTTGAATTTCACTAGTAATTTACTGATCTAACGCCTTAAACATTTTTATGCGAGATGGAAACTAATAATATAAGCATCTAACATGGCCATAATACATAAATACATTTTTTAAAAGAATTAAGCTAATTATTTTATTTTAACTTGAAATATATAAAATCAACATTCATGTGAGAGAATATAGTATATTATAAATTCATGTGGGCAGGTTGTGCAAACAAACAGATTTGATAATGTCAAATAAATTGAATTGTTTGTTGAATCAATTTTGAATTATTTGTCCGTACCACTTGGGAGTTGTCAAAGGGTATGCGTGATGTGGTGGTGTATGCCAAAACATAATGTCAGCATATTATGTCATACCTTCGAACGAGATATAAAATTATAATGTTATGCCTTGTTTTTCTATTGAAAAAGAAAATATTGAGAATAAAAGAAAATAAAGATGCTCAATACTTTCTTTGTTTTTTATTTTTTGTTCTCAATAGAAAACGAATATATTTTTATAATAAAAAGAAGTAACATTAACTAGGATTGTGCTTGTTAAGTAACTATAATTGTGTTCTACGCGTAGAACTAAAAGCGGTTCTTTGTCTTTTCTTATTTTAGTTTTTATTAATAGGATATTAACGTCGTTGCTTCCTAATAGAATGTGTGGTGTATTAAAGTTATGTATTCATTTCGACAAAGAACATCTACACATAATATGGCAATACACACGTATAATCAAGGATTTACGTTAAACAAGCAGATATGATAAATTAAATTGAAACGCATAAAGATAATCAAACAAGCAGTAGTACAAGGAATGATTTGAAGCCCGCATTAACACAACAACACGCGATACAACTACCTATTTAAATATCAAAATCACGAAACCAAGCACGTGTACGCACACAAACACTCTTGTTAAAATAAAATATTGCACATACACATACAAACACCGTAAGGATGATTTTACATCTTAAAACTAAGGTAATGTTTCCCTAAATGCATAGCAAATTAGCAACTAACATTGCTATACAGGTGTAAAGCAGACCAAAAAAGACCAAGCTCATCTAAGCTTAACCATTACTCCTTTAGCTTAAAAAGGTTATAGCTCAAGTTTAGCCCGAAAGTACTTTCTCAATCTTGAGCTCAATTAATTTATTATATGTCATATGTTATTTATATTAATATATATATTTTTTTATTGAAAACTAAGTTATAAGGTATTTTTTATCAAATAAATGCCACATGCTCAAGCTTGTTTTGGACTTTGTTCATTCATTAAGCTTGTGAATTATGTAATGATTTGTTATTCATATGCAGCGACAATTAGAATTATAAGAATATTATAACTACACGTATAATAATTTACATCTGTACGATTTTATATTGATATAAACACTTATTTAACCCGTTTGTATTCGTAACACCAACAAAGCTCGATATATAAAGTTATTTCTTCCGTTTGAACGGTGTAATTGCCTACATCTTTACACACATTTGAGATGTGTAGGTGCAATTTGGATGCATTGATACAGCCTGCACGCATTTGAGAAGTATAGATACAAACTGAAATTCATACATCTAAGTCAAAATTGCAAGCTTCTTAAAAAATTAGAAAAGTATTGAATAAATTAATCGACAGTTGGTGAGTTGTAGTCAAGTGACTCATGGAGAAAAGTCAACAAAATTTTGGTGTCTTGGTTTTTTCATGCAAGTTTACAATTTTAAACTTCATTATAAACAAAAAAAATATAAAATTTAAAACAATGAAAAATAGTCAATTCTGAAAGCTTTGTATGGTCATGTTTATAATTTTGATTTGTATAGTTTCATAGAGTAAAATGAATAGTGGTTTCTTTTTCTTATAGGATCACCTCTAACGCGACGCAAATAATAAAAGCACCCTTATGATGTGGAGAAGTGGGCACCATATTTGATGGATTGAGAAAGAAGAAGAAGAAAGTGCAAATACAAAATTATATTATGTTAGTTGTATTTTTAGTCAATAATTATAGTAATTTTAGAGTTTATTTTGCATATGTTTTGCATTACTTTTGTTTATTTTATATAATTATAGTTTTTTGGAATAGAATCTACTTTGGTATGTTTTTGTTGGTTTTATAGGTTTATTGGAAGAGAAGATAAAGGCTTATGGAAACTTTGAAAAAGAATATTAAAGATATCTTGAATTTAAAAGAGTGCAGGATTTTTTCTATTTTTTAGGAATCTTGATTAGGTGATATTTATCATCATAATCTTTTAAATAAAAGATAGAAACTAAAATACTAAAAAAGGGGATCTGGAAATCTAAGCTTTATTATAAATATAATAGAACAGGATGATCAAAGAAGGCATCTTGCAGCATATTGAAGACTCTATTTTGAAGAATCAAGTTCAACAAAACATCTTCATTATCAAGATACTTAATTATTCATGTTTCGTTTCGTAAGTTTTTATTTTATTTTAGTTTTGATTGATCTAGCCGTTATGTCCGGCTAGAACAATTTTAGTTTCAACATTAAGGTTTAATTTCTTTGATTTGGTTTGAACTTATGTGAACAGTTTATGAGATCTATTTATTTTAATGGTTTGTTTGTTTGATTCTTGATCTTAAACAAAGATTTACTCTGGTATATATTAGATTGTTAATAAACCTGATCAACTTATTAATTTTTCTAATAAAATTCTTCAAGATTTAAAACCCTAATCAAGTTTTGATTTTTGATATAAGGAACAATTAACGGTTTTAGTTTGTCTATTAATTCATTCTCGTTATAGAATCATACAATCTAATTAAGTATACCGAACGGCGTGTGTGTTTAATTATAATTGATACTTCTATCGTTGCAACCCGCATGCTAAGATCCGAACGGCGTGAGCTTAGAGTAGCGGGTTGGCTCTAATCAACGAACTGCGCTTGATTAGACATTAGATAGAGGGGATATCCGAACGGCGTAATGTCTAGTATCGATACAAACCATTTTAATTAAAAATAGTCATTGCATCATAATCGTTAATGATCATAAGCCAAATCGAATCAAGAAATTACCTTAGTGTTTGAATTAGCTTTCATATATTAATTTATTTCATAATTTAATTAAAGTTTTTATTAATTTCTTTTCAGAATAAAAAATACAAAAAAATATCAGTTTTCGTTTTTCCGGCAGAACCTTAACACGGCCGCGTACAGTTCTGACACGGCCGTGTCAACCTACTGGAATTTTTTTACTTTTTGTAATTTACTTTCAGTTTTAGTTTTTAATTAAAACCACCATCTTCCTTAACCCGTAAGCAATCAAAGTAACTGTGCTTAAACGTTTTTGGTATAAAATAATTGACACGTATCGCTGAGGACGCGAACCTTACTTCCGCTCATACTATTCTTAGTTTGTGTAACGGTAGGTTCACATTATAATTATTTTATTTGCTGGATTCGACACCCAACATATTACCATGCATTCCAATTTATAAAAAAAAACAATATTATATACCTTGATTTTTTCATATTTTGGTTTTTACTAAAAAAAATCCTAACTATAAAGTCTTCTACAATAAACAAATTTATCATTACGACTTTACAAGATACTACAGTTTTAAATAGATTATTATTTAATAATTAATAATAAGTAATATTTATTTAGAAATGATAACTAGTGATTAAAATAACAGTCTTTTCTAAATTCTAAATATAATAATGTATTAATGGTTTAAACAATATATTAAATTTCAATAATTTTTTCCCGTATTCAAAGAAAAGGTTCCCTGCATTCTCTAAAATTTCAAATCAACATCACCCCTCGTCATCATCATCCCATAATATATTTCAACTATTGTTATTTACTTATTTGTTTCGACAACCAAAAACTTAGTACATTAAAAAAGGTGGTCCAAATTCATATATGAGTCTGACAAAATGTAAACTGCATTTTACAAAAAAATAAACTATCGTTTATGTAGTAAACTCGTCAATTGGTAAACTAACGTTTAAAGAGGGGGTGATGTATGCAACATTGAACCCTTAAAAAATAATAATAATTGAGAAGATAAGGATGTCTCAAAACTTGAATCCGAGCGAGCGACCCGATTCATTTGATCGTGTAAGGGTTTCAACTTTTAGCAGGTTGTTGACCCTGATCCTTTGTCTTCTTCCTGGTTTAATGATCAAATAAACAAAATGCCACTATTATAATTCGATTATTGAACTCTTCCTTCGATTCCACCTTAATTATAGTCTTAAACAATCAATTCTTCTTCCAAATTGAAAAATTATAGACTTGTTTAATTCAAGATTGGAGATGGTGTTTAAGATACCATTCATAGATAAAGCAAGTTGCAGTTATGAATTAATGGAGACGAAGTCAACCCTTCTGTCATTGGCTTTATTCAAGAAAGGTTCTCGTGAAGCCAACCGTACACATGGACTTTCAGTGCATGTTCACACCCACCAACTGTTTGATATAATGCCACTGTGAGTTCTTTTTTCACAGTCTCATTACTGATTCCTACAGAAGCAAAACAACACTCATTATCTTTCATTGTCTACCCTTTTAGAGCCAAAAGGGTGAGTCTTCAACGTGTAAGTTGAATCAAAAGAAAAAAGATTCAAATGGGTTCTTGCTTCAGTGTTCGGTTGAGAATAGAAAGTTCCCGTCATGATGGTGAGTACATCACAATCACAATCACAATCACATCAGCTAATTTGTGTTTTTGATGCCACAAAGTTGTTTTTTTGTTTGAGTTGATTATGATTCTTTTAATGTTAATCATAATCACATCAAGATTGTCTTTTTAATGTGTTTGACAGTTAAGGTTTCATCTGCAACAACACCAACTAGCCCTCGAAGCCAAGATGAGATATTGCAATCAGCAAATTTGAAATCATTTAGTTTCCATGTACTTAAGACAGCCACTAGGAATTTTCGCCCCGATAGTGTGTTGGGTGAAGGCGGTTTCGGTTTAGTGTTTAAAGGTTGGATAGATGAGCAATCACTAACAGCTGCCAGACCTGGCACAGGCACTGTTATTGCTGTTAAAAGATTGAACCAAGAAGGTCTTCAAGGTCACCAAGAATGGCTGGTAAGTGTCACTCTATGCAGTTTGATTAAGGAATTGATACTTTGAGTAAACTAATTTCTTGTAATAATAATGCTACAGACGGAGATTAATTATTTAGGGCAGCTATCTCATCCAAATCTTGTACAACTAATTGGTTATTGCCTAGAGGATGACCAAAGGCTCCTTGTCTACGAGTTCATGTCTCGTGGCAGCTTGGAAAACCATCTTTTTAGGAGTGAGGTTTCTTTCCATTGTTAGTTAAATACGCCATCGATCCCATTTATCTGCCTATAATTTGGTAACTGATGGTATTTTAATATGATACAGGGAGTTCTTACTTTCAACCTCTTTCTTGGAGCCTACGCTTAAAGGTTGCTCTTGGTGCCGCAAAGGGGCTTGCATATCTTCATAGCCCTGAAGCGAAAGTGATATATCGCGATTTCAAGTGTTCGAATATCCTGATTGATTCTGTATGTTTTAAATTTCTTGGCATAATGCGTTCTGTTGTATGTTTAGCGTTTTTACCTGATATATTACTATTTTTTATTGTAATTTGTTTTTTCAGGACTACAATGCAAAACTTTCTGATTTTGGGTTGGCTAAGGATGGACCAGTGGATGGGAAAAGTCATGTATCCACAAGGGTCATGGGGACTTATGGATATGCAGCCCCTGAGTACATGGCAACAGGTGAACTACTTTTATCATCATAAATTGTTTTTGTAAGAATATTGTATTTGTATTCATGGGTTTAGGATCATTTGAGAACTTACAAATATCTTTAAGTCAACACACAACCTTTTTTATGTTTATATAAAATATGATTCAAATATAATATTTAATCATTTATCATGAAATTCAAAAAGAAAAAAAGTGAACGAATTCCGCATCTACACATATGTAGCTAAACAAATAAAAAAATTTAAAAAATGTGAAAACATTACTTTGATGACTTTTAACATACATAAACATACACAATTGTGTGTAAAAAAGTATAAAATTTAAGAAATACGAGTAATTGATACTAGTTCTCGCGGTTTTTAAAATATTTGTGAGTTCTCAAATGATCCTAACTCTCTATTCATATCTATCACATTATCTATTTTGAAAACTGAAAAATACAAAAAACAAAATGGGTTTGTGGGTCAGCCAGATCTATTTCTGCACGGAGTTAAGAAATATCCATTTTGATGTGAACCCAGCCCATCAAATTAGCCCATATTAACACCTCTTATTATGCACTGAAATTTTGGGAATTAGTTTCAGCTTGAAAAATTAATGAATTCAATACTCTCATGTATTCATGAAGGTCACTTGACTGAGCGAAGCGACATCTATAGTTTTGGGGTGGTTCTTCTTGAAATTTTGACGGGAAAACGATGCATTGACAAAAACCGTCCAGCTAATGAACAAGTGCTGGTTGACTTTGCTAAGCCTTATTTGAATGGCAAAAGAAGGATTCTTCAAATAATGGACCCGCGGATTAGTGGTCAGTACTCTGCTGATGTAGCCACGAGAGCTGCAGTTCTTGCAATGAAGTGTCTCGCGAGAGAACCTATTCACAGACCCACTGCTGATGAATTGGTCAGAGTGTTGGAACAACTTCAAGAATTGCAAAACAGGTCTGATATTCGTAGAACAGAAATGGGTCGAAAACATAATGGCAACAAAAATATTGGTTGCCCCAGGGAGGTGGCTTCTAGAGGTGGGTAGTATTTGATTGTTTGAAAGACTGAAAGAGATAACATGTGTTCATGTATAGTCATGAGTGGGTCATGAGTATGTAATTTCAAAAGGTGTGTTGCACAAATCAGTAAGATGGTTTAAAGATGTTGAAAATTGCATGAAAAGTTAACCACTTTTGTCTGATTTCTGCTTTAGCTAGGTGGTGAACTTATTTTAGGCTTGAATTTTTTTTTAACCTTTCATAAATTGTAATTTATGATAAGTTGAACATTATAGATTTTCATGTAACATGCGGCACCGTGTCTCACATGACCTACAAAACATTAAAGAACGATGAACGCTGAAATTATTGTGTGCAACTGACTCCAAATTTTCACATTATAAAATAGTGAACACCTTCAAAACATTGTTGTTGCTGCTCATCATGAATATTATGAGAATATGAGTATCATCTTTGAAAAATATAGCATATTTAGCAGAAAATATGCTATCTTGAAAATATTGGTATTTAATGTGCAAATTAATCATCATATTTCATATTTGAAAAATATAACAATTTGGTCACAAGATTATACTCAAAGAAATATGTGATCTTGAATAACTTAATCTTTGAAAATGAAATAATACCACGTAAAAATTAAGAAACATGGTCTCGTAGAAACGTTTGTGTTTGTATACAGAAGTATACAATTGATTTTGATAAAAATGTCTTTGATGAAATTAAATGATGTTAGGTTTAGTGGAGTTGTATATTATGATAAGAAGTTAAAACACATGCTAAGTTTGAGAAAATATATAATATTGTTGTTACCTATACTCGAGAAAAATGGCCTCGTTGTGTTAGGAGTGTAACGATAACAATGCGTATTAGAAAAGTGCCTATCCACGGGGGATTGAATAATCAAGTCATACGGTAAATAAAAGAATAAAGTGATTGAATGATTAAGGCCTCGTTTGGTTTACAGAATTCTCAGGAATTGAAATTTTCCATCTAAAATTATGTTTAGTTGTTAAATGAATGAAATTGAAATTGGAAAAATTTCCCTCGTTCATTGGAATTCACATTCCTTCCACTTACCCGTGAAATGTTTAACAATCCAATGTAATGTTCAATACTAACATTTCAATTTCACTCAAAATTGACCAACCAAACACGTTATCAATTTTAACAAGATTCCAATTCCAATTACATTTCCAATTTCAATTCCTTTGCAAAACATTTTGCGAATCAAACGGCCCTTAAGTCTCATTGTAAAAAATGTGTATTCGTAAGAGCCTTCGTATGTTTGTTCAAAAATACTAAACGATTCAGCATTATTAGAGTTAAATGCGTTTTTGATCCATGAGGTTTTTTAGAAATTGCCATTTGAGTCAAAAGGTTTAAATTTTATCATTATTCAAATGTTTCACAAAAATTGTCATTTAGTTAATGTAAAACTTTTGGACAAAATGTAAAACTTTGGACAAAATTTAAACTTTTAGACTCAAAATTTAATGGTGTTAATTAGGTGTTAATTTATCATTGTGCTTTACATATAATTACAAAACCGTGTTATTTCACCATTATTTCTATGGAATTTATTATTTTAGAAAAACACAACGGTGTTAATTAAAACACAATAATTAATAAAAATACACAACGAATTGCAATAAAAACACAATGACGAGCAGATTTCATATGAAAAAAACATAAAAATTTATTATCTTTTGATATAACAATATTGTACTTGTTTTTAAGAAAAATAACACACTTTTGTGATGTAATTATTATAAGAAAATAATATCATATATAGTTAATATTACTTTTTATACACTTTTTACGTTTATTATTGTTTTTGTTTTAACAATTTCTTTTAAAATTTTAATTTAGTAAATAGAGCATTCTATATGAGTTTTCTATAGGGTTATTGAATATTAAAATCTCAACTTTCATTTATTAGCCGAGATTAATCATAACCTAAGAAATATTTGCAGACACTACCAACTTTGAACTTATTTTTCTCCAACGATCCCTTACGAACTGAGAGTTAACCTCCGTTAGTTTTTTTGATAAAATGGGGCTAACATTAAGTCATTTTTCAACTACGCCGCAACTTAGCCTCTATCAAGTCTTTTTCTTGGTGTCTAGCCTCCAACAACACCTGAAACCTACCTACAATGAGTTAATTTGATTTCAACTTTCTGTTTAGTTTTTTGGTCATATAAACAGTCAACGTATCAAAAACTAACGGTGTTAGCTCTCAGTTAGTAAGGAATCGTTGAAAGAAAATAAGCTCAAAGTTGAGAGTGTTTGCAAATATTTACTTAACTGGGATTAATCCCGACCAATAAATAAAAATTAGGATTATTAAAATCAAATAATCCTTTTTCGTAGGATGAAAAGAAATAAGCCGGAACATAGTGCATGTTTGGGATTGCTTATTTTCTTTTGACTTTTGACTTATTAACAGAAGTTAATAAGTCAAAAAAAGTGTGTGGCAAACCCAAAAAAACTTTTCAAACTGACTTTTCATATAGGGTAAAAAGAAGGTTTTGAGAAGTAAGGAGTGAATTACTTATTGACTTTTGAAAACTCCTTTTGATCTAATTTTCTATTATACCCCTTTACTATCTCCTATTAACTCATATGGTTTTTAAAACCATGTCTTTTTTTATCATTTCATAACATTTTAATTTATAAATTAATCCAAACATTTTTTTAAAAATTTATTTTAAAAAATCATAAATTAATAAATTATTTTTATTAAAAGTTTTTTTCAATCACAGTAATAATTCCAAACATGGCCATAAAACACACCGACCGAACCGGTTGAGTTCTCTTCCCCGTTGCGTTGCAGAAGCCAACAAACATCTAGGTCAAACCTTTCAATTACAGCATCTGGATCTGTTAATCCTTCATCCATCTCTCCACAACTCCTTTCTCATCTATCAGGTACATTTCACATCTTTATATTGCATTTCTAATTTCATATTCATTTTCTATCCTATATAACGAACGTTTCGTCTTCGGTGTCGTTGATTCGATCGACACCCAAGAATACGAACAATAATTACCTTCTTGTTTAAGTTCTCTCACCGATTCATGGCTCATCTAATTTAGACGATGGTTATATTAATTGTACATATTTCGATGATTACCCTTTAGGGTTCAATTTCGTGTCCTTCAAGGCAAAACTGCGATTATAATGTTTTGCTTCAAATTTCATTATTTCATTTTCGTATTTCCCCAATATGGGCTTCTATTTTGTTCTTATATTCTGAAAATTGTTTGTGGAGTGTTGATTTTATATACAGTTTAGTTGCAGAAATTGAACCATGAGAAGATACAGTCCACCGTACTACAGTCCTCCACGTAGGGGCCATGGTGGTCGAGCAAGAAGCCCTCCTCCCAGAAGGGGATATGGTGGTGAAAGAGGTAGGCCTAAGGATCAGAATCATGGCAGCCTTTTGGTTCGTAATATTCCTTTGAATTGCAGGTACACTATCTGTTTTCACTTCATACATACTTGTTTATTGATTGTTTGTCAATATAATCAGGCGATGATTCTGTTAGATTATCTAATTGTGTTTTTCTGATTCGACATATAAGGCCCGAAGAGCTTCGTGTGCCCTTCGAAAGGTTTGGAGTGGTGAGAGACGTGTATCTCCCGAAGAACTATTACACCGGGTGAGTGAGTACTGATAATCCAGCTCTTTATTCGTTAAATGAAATGTCATAACTTGAAGGATTGATTATAGCCTGAACAATGTTTGAATTGTTAAAACTTATAATATCAATCTTGTAAAGGAAATGGTTATGGGGAAAGGCTTATGTTTTCATGTAGAGTTATTTTTTGACCTGGTTTGTCAGGGGGTATGGTTGGTTTGAACTTTGAAGTTAAAAACAAGCCCAAGCCCCACAATTGATGAAGGCTTAACATTGCTTAATATTTTTCCCACCAAGAGTAGTGTTCATTTGAAGAATGTTAGATTATGACGAGAAATTATATAAAATCTTTAGAAGTTTGATATGTGGAAGAAGATTGATTCTTCACCAATTGAGAAGAAGTTGAAGCAATATTTACTTTTGGACAACGTTGATTTCAAGTTCAATTATTTACAAGAATTTTGAAGAATTTTGAAGTCATTTGCATCTTTTGAAGTTGCCAATTTGCCATTCATACTTGATTGTAGAGGAAAAGGTCAGCCATTTGGATCTTAGCTGTTTTCATGTACTTCTGTGTCAGATTCATGTAGAATATAATTGCACAGAAAGGTATAATAAGAAAACGCGAGTCACCTAGCTGCGTGGATTGTTTTTTTGTTACTAAGAATTCCTTACACACTTGTGTGTGTTTTTTTGAAGGTTTTGTTCATGTTGTATGCAGGGAACCTCGTGGATTTGCATTTGTGCAGTTTGTGGATCCTTATGATGCTGAAGAGGCGCAGTATCATATGAATGGACGGATGTTTGCTGGTAGGGAGATTTCTGTTGTTCTTGCTACAGAAACTAGAAAGAGGCCTGAGGAGATGCGCCGAAGAACTAGGGTTAGGTAATTAATACTCATAGGTTTCCTCTTAAAGATTGTTTTATATGATGGTTGTCTGATATTTTGCTGTTTGAAATATTTAGGGGACCCTCAGGTCATGAAGGCCGGCGACATGGTATGTATTACATATCAGATTTTTATTTTTTAATGTGTTGATATTCTTCTTCTTTTTTTAATCTGTTTAGAAGGGGAGTGGGTTGACGTTAACTATGGTAATTTATATTTTAATTCAGTTATAACAGTGTGTTTTATTGAAATTTCAAACAGGTAAGCAGTGTTTATATTTTAAATCATCTTCACATTATATTCTTGTTTTCATTATTCAGTGAAACTGGTTGTTATAACTTATAACTAACTAACTGGTTGTTAACAGCCCGCCCCTTTTACAGTGTCCTTTCTGTGGTTTATGTAATCATTTTCTTTTGTTTTATGCGGTAACCACCAGGACGCTCTCGGTCCCGATCTCGCTCCCCTCGCCATCCACCAGCTTCTAGAAGGCATCATCATTCAAGGTAATTTCCCAACTTCAAAGTAGCTTTTTTTTAACAAGGATTTATTTAATTTATCAAAGGTGGTAAAATTATTGTAATCTCACAGGTCCTACTCTCCTGCTCCTAAAAGAAGAGACTATTCTCCATCCCCTGTAAGAAGAGAGCCTCGATCACCTTTAGATCGCGAGAATGGTCATGCTCGCAGGTCTTATTCTCCAGGTTATGATCGTGATGCTGACCCAAACGCTGATAGGTATGTTTGAGCTAGTAGTTTGATATATATATTTATGTACATTATAATTACAACAGCATTCACTGGAATGAGGGTGATGTAACTATATGATGTGATGATGCAGGAGGTCGCCATGTGAATCTGATGGAGGTAGAGCAAGGTACAGGTCACCAGCATCAAGATCTCCATCAGGATCTAGGTCGAGATCTGCTGACATGTCACCGCCACCCCGGGATTAAGTTGCACCAAGCTCAAGTTGCTTATTATGTGTGTGTCTGCTGTTTGTACATGTGTGACTGATATTTGATAACCTAAAACTAATACTTGGTGACCTGGTTTATGTATTTCTAGAATCCTTGTGTGATGACTTTCTAATTTCTGTTGCGTTGCATCCTTCATGGATTGTTTGTTTCTCATACATCCCTGAATGCTTAAAGTACGTTGTGTTTGATAATGTGGTTTCTTGTTGGATTGGTCTTCAAGCTGAGCCAAGACTAGCGAGAGGTTGAAACTATACGAGCTAGCTTGAAATCTATTTACCGAGCTAAAATCTTTAAATTCAGGCTTGAAGATAGCTTGAATGTTTATTGCTATATATCACATGAGATTGAAAAATCATTAAAGTGAAAAGTTACCAGATTACAGAAAGCATATAATTATCTTTTGAGAAGAGTAGTAACCAATCACATCATTCAACTGATCGAATGAACTAAGAATTCCCTAAAGTGTACGCAAGTATAAGATGAATTACAGCTTGATATCCGGACTTAAAGATTTTGAAGGTTTTTGTTTCGAACAGCCGTTCTAGCTCAGTTGGTAGAGCGCGTGGCTTTTAACCACGTGGTCGTGGGTTCGAGTCCCACGGATGGCGGTAATGATTTTGTTTTTGACTCTTTCTTCCCTTCGTCTCTGTACTCATCGACACAAGATGTTGACCATTCCCCATGCTATCTTCATCTGATCAATTACTAATTTTTACTTAGAAACAAGACTACATAAGCTTCAAGCATCCTCATGAGTAAAAACACAGGTCTAACATCAAATCCTTAAGTTGACAGCCTCGGTTGACTCTCTGCATCAATGTTTGTAAGTCGATTTGTTTCTGAAAATTTTTGATTGTAAGAACTATGGTGCGTGGTATATTTGGTTGTGTTGCCTAGAGCTGCCCATTTAAGCAAATTATTTATACATGTTTTTTGAGAATTTGGTTTTTAGTATTGGTTTGAAGTTTAAAATCTTTTATGCTTATATACACGCATCTAAAACGGTTAACCTTAACAATAATCTTAATGCTATAATAGAAGATATTCTTAACATTCCAAGATAATAATCAAACCAGGACAAATTATTATCTAGGCAAGTTGAAAGTTGTCAACTTAACATTCAAGTAATCATGTAAACATTGGCCAACCTCACTGGAAATGACAAATCAATAGTTAAAGGAAAAAAGGCGTGTCACATAGTTTACTAAACCATATTAGTAGCTTAGGTTTATATCAATTCATTACTTCTATAATATTTTTAACTGATTGATATTGATTTGACTTTTGAGTCAAATAAGATAGATGATGATTGACCATCCTGTTTTGGTGGCCCTAAGACAAACACACATCCTTAGTTGGTGGCTATAAACAATATACTCAAACAACTCTTTCTCTGAAGAGAGCGAAAGATGATAGATAAAAAAACAAAAATTTATAAATACACGTTTGTCAAAACTAAAGAGTTAGGAGTATAATTGTAATGAGTTATACACCATTTTATGCAGGTGTGTCAAAACTAACTACAACGGTGTATCAAACTTAAAATACTTAGACATACGGTTATAAATATTTGATGCACATGTGTAAAACAATATTTAAAAACGCAAAAGATAATCATCAATCATGAAAGGATAATTTGGTGGGTGGTTGATTCCATCTTATTAATTTGGTAATATAATAATATAAAATAAGAATTCTAATTCTAAAACAATATTTAAAATGGGAAGTTAGTATCACGGGCGAAGAGTTATATGCCATGTAGCATTGACCCGTGCTAAATAAAGTTACGGTGGGTAGAGAAGAAGGTTTTATAGAATTCATGGGTTTCATATGTCGCCACCGCTTTCATTTCAAGATTTTTAGATTTGTAATTTCAAGATAACCGAATCAAAAACAGACAACATAAGCTAATTTTATATTATTCTAGAAGAACAATTAGAGTAAATGATCATGAATACTTATTTAGATGTTTTCTAACCTTTATTACATATCCCTACTCTCCCATCCAAATAACCTCATCATCTCTCTCTGTGTTTCGCTGATTCTTCAATAGAATGAAATTTGAAGAGCTCATCATGCAGGAGACTCAAGAGAATCAGAAAACAATGGCTCTTCAGCAAGAGGTGTCCTTTATCTCTTATCTTTTTCATAATATAAGTTAATAAATATCTGTAGCTATTAAATTGTAAATGTATATAACTAAAGGTAAACAACAAGTAATATGAGATTGATAAATTGGTATTGTATGATGTGAAAAGGTTGAGCAACTTGAAGAAGAATTAGAAGAGGAGTTGAAACTCAGCAAAGTGTTGCAGTATGCATTGGATGGTCCTTGTTGCCCATGTTTATCTACTCAAACTCACCTTCCCTTTAAGGTAAATAAACTCACTACTCCTTTCAAAATGATCAACTTTCATGACTAATTTGTTAAAATCTGTTTTTTTTGTGTGTGTTTGAGTCGGGTTAACGGTCAATATGATACTGTAATTCCATTTTTTGCACTCTATGACAGATAAAAGAACTGCTTGCAGAACTGGCTACAGTTGAGGAAGAAATCGTGCGGCTCGAGAGAAAGGTTCACAAGTTGAACCTCAGCTTGTGCTTGGAGAAGAAACAAACCAGGGAATGGGAACTGCAACAGCTAAAGAACCAATATCCACCTCAGCAAAGACCGAGAATCAAATCACACAGAAGACATCAAAACCGCCTAATATTCGCGAATAATAACGAATTACAAGATTATGACGCGCAGAGAAGACGCTCTTCATTTGGTTCTTCAGTTGAGTTGATCAAATATGCTAAACATGGGCTTTCAGTATTGGAAGCAGATGGCATCTCAAGCGGTGTAAATAATCATACAAGATATCCAAATAAGTTATCTGAAGATCTTATTAGTGCTTAATAGGAATATTTCTAGAACTGAATCAGCCATTTGCGGACAGTGAAGAAGGATCAGATATTGCACAGAAGCAAATATCTTGCATGAGCTCTAAAAGCTTCATCTCTAAATCAAGCTTTAATTGTACAGCACCAACATTTTCTTCAATAATAACAGGTCAGATTCTGACCCGTATTCCATATTACTTGACTTTGACGGTGCAGTTAGAGACATTGGTCCATACAAGACTTTCACCCAAATTACGCGACATACACTTGATCATACACGCATTTCTGAATGTTCCATGGAAGTTGAAAAACTCAGGTAAGTTTTAATGTTTTAAAAAAACCCAGGTAAGTTTTTGATGTTTTAAAAAACTCAGGTAAGTTTTTGTAACTCACATGCTACTTTCTTTAGAATTTTGATGCAGAAACTCTGCAGTGTGAAGTTGAACTTATTGACATATAAACAGAAGTTAGCCTTCTGGATCAACATATACAATGCCTGCATAATGCATGTACTGTAAGAAATCTTAAATTAGTACAAAAATCCCAAAATAAACATCATTTTTTAGGTAATATTTTGTTTCAGGCATTTCTACAACATGGTTGCCTTCAACACAAGAGAAGTTGCTACTTCTCATGAATAAGGCAGTAATCAATGTGGGAGGTATTGTGGTTAATGCACTCGCCATTGAACACTTCATTCTTCGACACCCCTCAAACTCCAATCTTGTAAGTTGATCCCATAAAAGTCATATTTTTAATAACTTTTAAGACATAAATCTGACATATTATTGCTTAATCCTACAAGGGTGTAGCAGATGAGAGGGAAATGCTACTTCGACACGCGTATGGACTTGGGTTTCCAGAACCCAATGTGACATTTGCTCTTTGTAGAGGGAGTTGGTCTTCACCAGCAGTAAGCTATATGCAATTAGTATGTTTTAAAACTTGATTAGGGTGGTTAAGTTGTATTGTTATTTGCAGCTGAGGGTTTATACAGCTGAGGACATAGTGAATGAACTAGCAAGAGCACGACAGGAGTATCTAGACGCTTCAGTGGGTGTTATCAGCAAGAAAAAGATTATGATACCGAAGCTTCTACAATGGCACATGAAAGATTTTGCAGACGACATGGAGTCACTTCTGGAATGGATTTATAGCCAGTTGCCACCATCGGGCTCGCTTAAAAGGTTGATAATGGAGTGTCTGATCAACGGTGAAACAAAGCCCAATCCGGCTAAAATGATAGAAATTCAGCCATATGTCTATGAATTCAGATACTTGTTGCCTTCATGAACAAGAGGGGTTAATTAACATCATGCTAAAGTCATTTGTATTGGAATATTTTATAGCTTGAAGTTAAAATTAATAGGAATCTCTTGTTCCATCACTTGTTGTGACATGATTCAACTTGTGGTATCAGTGTATTCAAAACAGTAGGCTATTAAGGTTACATTTGGTTAAGGTACTACTACTGAATATGTAACACAAATGTAACTGCTGTTACCACATCCCCAAACTATTACTTAAGGAATCTTGTAACACAAATATAACTATTGTTATGGTACCAAAATGTAAGCAAACATATCAACATTCACTTACATTGATCACATTAATGAACATGATATTTATGCTTTTTAATGAATAGATCAAACCAAAAGACCCAACCCCTTATGAGTGGGATTTTGCTAGGTGATTATCTTTGTTGTTCAGATCAAACAAATAAACTTCTAAAATTCCAAAAATATTATATCAATAACATATGTATTCATATCGTTGATGATAATAAAAGAACATATAAAAAACAGAAGGCTGCGGGCCGTCATCAATCAAGGCATGACTATATAGTTCCGAGCCACTTCAGACCTCCTATTGACACTCTTCCTAACTTAAATTTAACTCCAATCTAGTACACAAATTCTTTATTGCAAAGCTTGTGTAACGCGATAATAGTAAAACGAAAACATTGGTAAAAGTTTAATTAAGCCGTCTAATACTCAAGTGGCTAGACTCGAAAATTTTGCCAACAAAGGTTTGCCCGAATTTCCAATTGGCAGGAACAATGGTCCATGAGGTGGAAGTGCGAAGATCACTGCCTCTGATCCTAAACGAAAGAGATTGGCCAACAAGCATTGCGTTTGATTGCCAGTTTTGACCCCAGTTACGGCTAAGGCTCATCCATCCGGTCCTTGAACCTTTCACCCATGCTTGAGTTATGTCCCCTGCTCCCGCAACGTTCGTGATGAGAACCAAGTTGAAGTAACGGAATCCGTTGATGTGAATCTTACCCCTCCTTTTTTTTGGCATGGCACCCTATGTGAAGAATATTGTTTTTTAACTAATTTAGTATTTGTACAAATGTAATATTGGAATGTGTAAATATAATAACGTATACACACACGGTTTTGACTTTTGAGAGGAGTTTACACTTCACAACATGTGAAGTTGTGAATCCATATGGTTAAACAGTGAAAAGGATCAAAGTAATGTAATTATTGTTTTAAAATTGTATCGAATCAAAATAGAACCGATTAAATTACTGGTTCAATAGTTGGATTAACTGAAAAATCTAACGATATTATAAATATTAAAAAAAGAATTATATCGGACAACAAACCAAACATTACTATTTCATGGGTTGGACCGACTAAAAAAAGAATGGCATCATAAATATTAGAAAATTTTATATGATTTCACGAATCATATTGTGCCACGTGTCCAAATATCTCTATACAGCGATATCAATGCATACGGTACAACCGGTAACCATATAGTTTAACTGAAAATAACTAGACTAGAAATAACCAGATCAGTTATATCACCGGTCCTGTCCGGTTCTGTTATAAAAACACCATTTGTTTATAGTAATTCAATACTTATCTTAAAGTGCATGTATGAAAAGAGTAACTGATTGTAGATTTAGTGGATATGTGAGTTTTGGCAAATGAATACTAACCGGCGGTATGATACGGGAACTATGCCAGCCCGGTACTCGGCAATTTTGAGAAATGGGCATGGCTAGATCGAAATGGGTTCGAGGGGGGTTGCACCACCCCCCATTATCACTGGGCTGAGCGAAATTAGGCGGGCAAAATTAGTAGCCGTGATGAAAATCGACGGACTACCAGGATGGCACCACTGTGGGTCATTCACACACTTGATCTCGAAACAAGCACCGCAGCTCAGCCCATTGTTGAACAGAGCAGTGCTCAACGCTGCCGTGTTCACGCCGTACCCTTGGCTGTACAAGTTCCCGTATCCACACGCTCCACCTGTAAGTAAACCACAATCAAATCAATGGGAACTTAATTAAAGATACGATGATGAACTTGTGGGATATTAATAAGTGAAATTGAAATTGAAATGGTGACGTACCCATGGTACCGGAGGCGTCATTGCCGCCGTAGAAGGTGGCGTGAGCGCTTTCCCACTGTCCTCCGGTGTAAACTCCGGGGATACGAGCGTTGACGGTAGTCAAAATTGCGAACAGGAGTGTAAGATAACTGATACACTTGAACTCCATTTTCACACACGAATTAGGGAGTTGAGAAGTTGGGGATGAAAGTGTGAAGATGGTGAAATTCGAACCGCTACTTATTGGGCCAACGAGGAGAGACAAAAAAAAAAAAAAAAAAAAAAATGAGATTTAAAATATTTATTAATGGATACAAATTCGGAAGATTTTGTAAAATGTAAATTCACAATTGTAAATTCATATTCACACTTTGTTAGTGTTATATTTTTCAAATAGGGATGTTAAAATAGCTTGTGTTTTAGAAGTTTACCAAGAAAAAACTTGTTAAAACTCGTTTGAAATCAGCTAATAAATCAATTCGACTTAAATCGTTTACAAACCAAGCTCAGTTTTTTTACAAACCAAGTCAAGTATGAGCTAACCATGACTCGAAGCATTTAGGTCGTGAACCACCTATATTTGAGTATGTACAGTTGAACATTTTCATTTTAGATCATATTTCAATGTAGCATCGTCTAAAAACTTATATTTTGAAACTTGTTCGAAAAATGATTGAAAAGACAACTCAAAAGTAAATGTCTTGGCTCGGCACATTTACAACCGAATCAGTTCGGTTTAGATGGACAATTCATAATTGATAAATGAATATTAACATTATAATCTTGATTAATATATAATTAATAAACTTCTAAATTTATATATCAATATTTCCCAATTTACACTCTTCTTTTTTAAGTGATTAGAAAAAATAAGTACTGTGGTTTGGTGATTCCTTAATTGGAGCCACTACTGGCGGTGGGGAGTTCTTTAATTTCGATTGACCACACAAGTCATCTTATCAAAGAAGCCTTTATTGTACTTTCCGTACTTTGTCTATATTACCCTTCCACTTCAACCAACCCTGCTAGAATCTTTTCGTATAGATCAGGGGTAAAACTGGAATTTCACATTTAACAATTAATATTAAATTCTGGGATTTGGGGAAAAAGAAGAATGCAAGTGTGCAAAAGGGCCACAAGTTTGCCGCTTTGCTTGAAAATGAAGTTGTGCTTCAACACCATCGTTATTATATTGGCTCACCTTAACCCACTACTTTTACCTATTAGCAACTTCAGTCCCTAACAGTATATTTATTCTTTCTATGAGAACCTAACTAACAATCATCTAGGATGATCGATGAATATATATCACAAGACAAAAAGAATTTGCATGACATAAAGATTCTGTAGGTCGGCAACCATTAAACTTTCAAACACGTATTACGTCTATGATCGATAAGCATAATAAAGCTAAATGGAATATATTTGATGCTATATATAATATTGCATGTTTATTCGTCATCATTAACCAATACCTTATATCTTTGTTTCTTAACTATCATCCGTGTACATTGATAATTATACGTTTTGTTATAGTCCCGTGGTAACCATAAGAATCATATAACAACCATGTTTTTTGTTTGAGAAGAACTTAGCTTTATCATTCAAGGACCGATTCTTAGGTTATTGGAATCTTTTAGAATAACTTGTATTAATAATTATATAAAAATATTAGATGGTTCTTATTTGAACCCGTGAGTTGTTTATATAAACGTGTAAAGCTTTGACATACTATACATGAGCATGCCTACATATGGATAAGGCACTTGCATCTATTTACACAAAGTTGAATGCTACATCATATCTATAGATGTGTGAAAAGTAGTAGATATTACACTACTGTTTTTTTATTTTAATTTTTTTTTTAAGACTGCAAAATTAATGTTTCCTTTTGTTTAGCGTGCAAAAAAGTTTTTCATATATTATACAATTTGTCTTTGATATAGTGTCTCTATCGTCTCCTCTGAATATAGCTTCTATGTTGTGTGATTTCCTGGTTATATTAGATATTTAGTTGAGTAATATTAGCTCTGTAGTAGTGATATCTCATTATTTTGTTTCCAAAGTTAATAAATGATGCTACATATGGGGTATATTGGATATTTTACTCCACTAATCCTAAAACTTAAGCAAAGTTAGATAATGAAAAGGCACTTAATAAGTATCCAAAATTATTTTATCTCACCACCAACAAATTTCAATTTGATGCTCCACGTTTCGTATCAGGTTCGTCTACAACCTCATTAATATAACCGATGGTACTTGTAAATTAGATAAATACACTTATTTTGAACTTAACAACAACGAAACACCACGTATAGAAAGCGTTCACATATGTCATGAAAATATGTCTAACCTGAATTAGCATATATTCAATTTAAAAGGTGAGAGAGGATCAAATTTTCACTTTTATACTTAATCACGAACAAATTTATTTCATTATATATTCTTTTACGATAAAAAATTTCGTTTTGTGACTCATTAGATTCTGTTTCAACTCGTTTAAGTCAGTTTTGAGTTAAACTAGACCGAAAATTAAAATAAAGATATATTAAAACGAACACATGACTGAATGAGATATGATTGTCTCGGCCCGGTCGGTGTAGCATTCTCGTTGAGGTCAGGAAGGGGGCTTGTAGCATGTTCATTAGAGTTGACGTATTGGCCCCCATTTCAAAATTTTAGTCCTTTTTGTTGTTTGAGTACCAAAATAGGCTCATTAGAGCTAGCGTCTCAGGATTTTGTGAATTTTTTATTTATTGGAATCCATATTTTTAAAAGAGTAGTTTATATATGTGAAAGAGTATATGAGAAATGTTTAAGAATAGTGTAAAATATGAGTAGTTTATATATGTGAAAGAGTATATGAGAAATGTTTAAGAATAGTGTAAAATATGTGAATTATTAGTTAGTATTTATAGTGTAATTTTTTTTTTAAATTGGCATATAGCCGTTGGGGGAAAGGGGGGGGGGGGGGTAACGGTAAAAAAATGAATCGTTAGAACGATCAAAAATGAGAAGTTCAGTGGTTTGGCTCGGCATGTACCCGCTGTGAAATGATGAAAACATGCGGGTTAGGGCTGTAAACGAATCTAATATAAGCGAACAGTTCGTGAACCGTTCGGCGGGGAGTTCGTTTATGTTCATTCATTTATTAAATGAACGAACACAAACAATAAAATTCCGTTCGTTTAATTGAATGAACGAACATGAACAGAGGTTGTGTTTTGTTCATTTATGTTCGTGAACATCTGATAATGTGTTCGTCAACGTTCATTTATGTTTGTTCATTTGAAATTTATGCTTGAGATAGCTTGTTAAGTGCTTATTTATCTTTGGTTGATATTATATATTGTTGTGATTTTAGATATAAAATTAATATATGATGGTTTGTATTGTTTGTTTTAAGAAATTTCATTTGTGTTGATTATTTTCATGAATATTCGTTTTGCTTGTATTCCTTTGCGTTTATTTATGTTCATGAACAGTTTATGAACATATTCATGTCTTTAATGAAAGAACACGAACAAGAAATCTTCTTTGGTATGTGTTTGTGAATGGTCAATGAACAAGTTATTTTCTTAATGAACGAACACGAAAAAGTTCTCATTCATGCTTGTTTGGTTCGTTTGCAGACCCACACGACGAGGGTGACTAGCGGCGATGTTGCCGCGTGACGCTGACCCCCGCCGCGGCCTTCGAGCTTGACGCCCACCCCCCTTAAAATATGTGCATATAGAGAAAGCATTGTAGATGTGAATAGCACATGGATGGAAGCATAGAAGCCAAAAATGGTGATGGCCAATGAAAGAAGAAATCATTTAAACCAATTGATTTTTCCATAAATAGAACTTGTATGAGACTACTCGTCTACTCTCTTTTATATCTTGCATTCCAAGATTTTAAACTTTGCATCATCACTCAATTTTGCACCATATAGACATCTTACTTTCTCAATACTCTCCTTTATGTATTTTTATTTTATTACTAGATTATAAATGTTAAATTAAGAAAAGTAAACTCATTACGTTCATATATGATTCTTTAACTATAATGGATGAACTTTTGGTTTGTTACATTATATTAAAATATATAATCATTAACATGTTAGTAAATGTCTCCAAGTTGAGATGCAAAGGCACAACTAAATCATTGTAACGTCCTCAGGGGACACCCTGATGGTTAAGTGGTGTGTTTCACAACCAAAAGATTAAGAGTTTAAATCCTGTAATATGCATGTTTACAAGACGTGTTTACCCTAAAAATGTAAGAACTGCTCTGTAAAACTATATTATTGTAATGATCTTTTAGTTATACCTATCATAAGTAGTTTAATAAGGGTTAGTACTAAGCATTTAGAGACCTTGGAGTCTTTAACGAGCTAAAAAACAGACTCATATGAAAATTTATAATGAATTTTAAATTGTTTATATGTGTCCCTGTGATGGACAAAAATAAGTTAAGGGAGGCCGGAGGTGTTCAAGTATATTAATTAAGGGAATGATGACAATGCTCTTAGGATTTTAGTAGGAAATAAGTATTGGGTTTTATAGGATTTTTCATCTCTATTGTTTTTTTACCCTTCCTACAGTCCTCCTATAGAAGTATAGATATATTTAAATATTTATATTAATAGACATAATCACATCTTGAAGGGACCATGCTTGCTCACAAGGGCTTGCTCTGTGACCCCTGTCCCATTGAGATCTATTGTACCCGAAAGCAACTACCAAACCAACTAACATCAACAACCTTACATGGTAACTAATCATCACTATCACTTTTTTTTTTAGTTTTTAAAATAAAATGTAACAATTTTGACAAATATATAAAATATAAAATTTTTCACTATCCATTGTTACCAAAATTTATTATCATTGATATGACTGTGAATATTCTTTAATTCATTTCATGATTATAATAATATTAAAAAGTATTTAAATACGTTATAAGATCGAT
>CM046473.1:35303416-35447347 GCA_025506415.1 Flaveria robusta | reverse complement strand
GTGATGCATACCATGGACAAAAAGTATGTTGATATGTTCGTTATTAGTAGAAGAAACCTAACACAACAAAGATAAAAAGATGAAAAGAAAATATATACAATTTGATGAGTGTTTGATTCGTTTGATTACCACCATTCGTATTATATTAAAACAGCGAGCCATATTTTGAACGATAGAAACCCATAGAAAACAAATCGGTACAAGGGTTCCTCATACTTGAATGACTCCAGTTTAGAATGACAGAATTAAATTGGAAGTCATGGTAAATCATATGATGCTAAAACACAAGGACCCAAAATGGATATAAAGGAATGCAGTGGGTGGGATGTAATTACAATTTGTCCTCGGGTGTGAATTATTGTCCAAAGGGTAGTTCCAGCTGGATTGTTACAGTTTAAAGGAGTTGGAGTGGATCTGACTTTTTGCTGATAACCATAATTTTTTTTGGGAAACAAAAATAGTACACATTTAATATTAGTTTTTAACTATCACGGATCAAAATGTTGTTCAAAACTATGCAATAATTTTGTTTTAAAAAAGGTTATTATAAGAATAGATTACATAATATAACACTTAAAACTTATGACATTATATAAGTTAAAAGTTAAAACATTTTGTGATTATATTGGTTAAATGCGTTTTTGGTGCCTAGATTTGATTGTTAATAATTATATGCTTTTTTGACATTTTGTTTCCTTTGGGAACAAATTACCATAGTCAATGATATGGAGATCTGAGGATGATGATAATCATGATGATTAGATTAGATTTGATAAGATCAAAAGTGACGCCAAAGTAAAAGTCCATGAGAAAGAGGCCCAATAATATGGTTAGGATTAAGTGGATGCATAAGCATGCTTTGCAACAATAACACCACTTTTCAAAATAAAGTGAAAGCATGCTGTTGTAATCCTTGGAGTTCATTTCTAATGGAATAATTATATAAAAGAAAAATTATGGCTAGTTGCAACTATTATCCTTGCAAATATGTTATGGTTGATTTAGGTCCATTTGTTTCTATTGTTATATTCTATTGTTATTTATGTCAATTTTATAGCTTTTGCAATTTTTAGAACTAGGTTGGTGATTCAATATACCAAGTGAAATGCATCATCATGGTCTTCAACAAGGAGTGTTAAAACAAAATAAGTTTTTACTAAAATTAGTTCACTATTATTTATCCATTTTCAAAATGTTTCACTTGATCTTCGATCCCATCCTGGTCCTGTTATGTCGCTATTAATTTATAGTTGTTGGGTAGATCAAATTCAGTTGAAAAACCATAACGTAATAGCCAGGGAACATAATAAAGTTATCTTTTTCTCCGAGTTGATCTACGATTCCGAGAACTAATCAATAGGTCTATTATTCTGGCCCATAAGCATCTGGATGGTCTAGAGGGTCTAAATCATACCCTCCTTGTAAAAACTTAAAGTATATATAAAAATCAACAAATTATAGAGCGCAGAGATTCATTAGACCACCTTATATAATTAACCTCCCTTTGTTTCATCCTGATGAAATTAGTAAAAGCTACAAGGTAAATAAAAATGGAAATAAGAACTTTTATAAGATATATACAAGTTTATAGATATACGAAAAATAAATATTAAGACTGTATAATTTGAATGTTCCTCAATCACCAAGAGTAACGATATATGAAAAGATAACATAAGTAAGTTACATATGCGTCAATAAGGATGTAGTTTTGAACATTAGGAATTGATAAATAACTTCAGAGAAATCTTCATAGACTCATAGTGGAGGGATCATAATCAAGCATAGAGATTAAGACTATTGGTGTACTCAAAACTTTAATTATTTCTAGTCAAAGCCTTTAATTTGTTTCTTGACCACTATACAATCATTCTATATTACCCACTTTGATTTATAAATATTCTAACAAAGATGATCAAGACTAGTTTCCTTTTGTATGGGTCTCGTATTTGATTGTTTAGTTATGTCTATTGTGGTTTTCACTTTAGTAGTGTTGTAGTCTAAATTCATATTTAAATGTATATAACTATAGCTAAAATCTTAATAAATCTAAACTATGACAAAAATTAATTTGTTTTAAAACAACAGATGCACACCATCCCAAAGTACTATGGTCACTAATGTGGCCCCTTTACGTTAGTTATGCTTCCTCTAACGCTACTAAATCTACATAATTGTTCACCATAGAATTTGAACATCCAACTTATGAAGAGAAACATCATTATGTACAAAGCATATACTATTTTACTACAAGCCCTTTTGTAGAATCCTAACTAAATAACGACCATGTCCAAAGATTTATAAAATGGTATAATTCTGAGGTTATAAATGCTTTTAATTTATGTGTTATAAAATCTAGACAAAAAAAAACATAAAAGTCAAATAGGCTTAACATATAGACAAAATATGTTTAAAAAGGTATTTAAGAAGCATTGTGGATGGGTCGAGTTGTTCTCTCTACTTAACTCAAGCTTCATCATATCTACTTTGATATCATGGCCAATAGATTCTTTGTATCAAATTACTAAAGCAACAATTTACAAACTATGACATATTTATATTATTTTGAAGATTTCTTTTCTCAATTTTGAAATTAGATCAACATGATAGAAAAAAAAAATCAATAGCGCAATAACGAGCATAATTCGACAAACATGAACGACAACAAAAAAATGTGAAGATGCCATTCGTCCATCCGTGACTACATTAATTTTTATATATTTACATGTTAGGTATTTAATTTATAAATGATATTGCTTATAAAAATTTTGTTGGAATAAGTTTGAATTTGAAGATACCCATTTGAGGATAAGATATTTTGGAACTAATTTGGATAAATTGTGTCGGGAGTTATTGTTTATTTTGTCCTTTAGCACCTTTATTGTTAGTACCATAGGTGAGTCACATGTCATTGTCTTTAAGTTGATCCAGTTACATCTTTTAATTTTCAAACTTTCTGCCTTTGTGTGTTTAATAACTTTTTGTAAAATACATAAGAACAAAATTTTGGATAACTTGTGGTATTAACAGTAAAAATATGCATTTCTTGATTTGTCACTTGATTAGTCTATACTATATATAGCATTAGTCCCTTATCCACTTTATTTTTAAACTTCATGTCTTCATTTATTTCATAAATATTTGTATAATACATAAGGATAATAATGTGGATAACTTATGATAATGATTATAAAAAAATATGCATATCTTGATGTTTCACTCCTGTATCCATAGTAGCGCACTAGTCCCATATCTATGTTTCTATGTACATTTTAACTTGACAACACATAATGGTTTGACAAGATAAAAATATCAGTATGTACTAGACCGAAGATAATATATGTATAGTGTGACGGTTTAAAGGGTATAATACCCTATATGTGATCCGCACTGGCATTGTAACTAGCATTCTAAGATTATATCCAAAGAGACACATGTTCCTTCACGGATTTGTTTATATCATTGTATGACTAATTATATCATCAAAGCCATTTCTATGGAACGATTTCACAAAATATACTGCTAACAGTTTTGGGCTGTAACAAACAATCGTTGATAAATTCATCTCGAATTCAATTCGCTATGCAAACAGGTAGGTATTGGTGGGTCGGCCAGACCATGGTCTGGTTGTTTTATAGCTCATTTTTGGGACTTGTTTTATGGGCCTATGTCTTGTTTTCTTTCTGAACTTTAGTTTAACATTATTGGGCCTGTTTATTGGGTTATGCATTTAAAAGTCCTTGTGCTTAAGAGTTGAGAACTTTTTGTTACAAATTGTCAACATCAAATCTTGATGCGTGGATGATAAGATGGAAGTCACGCTCTTCTTAGTTCTTTCAAGTGAAAATATTAAAAATGTCCAAGACCGTTTAGATAAGATTTAATTAAACCTAATCGAGGAATTTCAGAGGTTAGTAGGTGATGAAGTCAGTGGGCAAAAGGGATAAATTACACAAAATTAATTAGCAAGAAAAAATTGATAAAACATAGTAAGTTTATATTGATCACTAGCTTTAGTAAATCCGTGTATTAAACGGGTTGAATAAATAAAATAATAATTATAATAAAAATTTAATAGTTATAAAACGATATTTTAAGATAAAATATGATAAGTAACGACTATAAATAATAAAATAATAATATCAACTTTTTAATATTTTTTTAACTTTTTTTTTTTTTTTTTCAAAAAAAAATTAAAAATTTTGTTTCAAAACAAACATTCTAAAATGTATTTTTTAAAACATTTTTATTATAACTCTTAATTTTAATTAATTTTGTTTATAAATTTTTACTTAAAATCTAATATTTTTAAAAAAGTTTGCTATTTTAGAAAAAAATATCATTTTATAAATATTAATTTCTTTAGAAACAATATTAATAATAAGATTTATTTTTTAATTTATTATTAGTAATTAATGTGATATTAATAAGATAGATAAGCGGAAAAATTTTGGTGAGGTGAAATGTGATGATTACATGTGTCCACCATAGTTACTCTTTTATTAGAGTAGTAAGATAAGATAAAATAAGATAAGATAAGTGGTAGCTAGATCTTAGTGACAACTTAGTGCATAGCAGCAATTGGTTAGCTACAACTAAGCTCTTGTGGTAATTGAGCGTTAATGGCAGCTAAGCATCAAGGGCAATACTCATTGTGTATTCGATTCGACCCTTTATAAAACTTGTGGATAAAGTTGGAAACTCAAAAACATGAGGGACCGGATGGGTACCTGATAAAATAAAAAGAATCCGTGTTCCACACGCGCGCGTGGGATTGAAGATCAAATGGTTGTTATTGTTATTCCGTCTATAAAAGAAGATAGCCGGCATCTTAATAAAAGTTAGAAACCGGAAGGTTATGGCCTGCGATTTTTCCGTCAAATCGTCGCTCCGATTTCTTCCATTTTCGCCGTTGCTTTCACGCGCCTATTTCATCGTCTTCGGCAACTGGTATTACTACTGTTCGTATACGATGCATCACGCTAATGCGCTTTTCCCCCCAATTTCATCGGTCTTAATTTCACGTACTCTACATCGAATTCGACGTCTTTAAGTTTCTATGGAGTTGTAACTGTTATTAATCTTTGTTAATGATATGTATATGATTGTAGTTTGTTTAGGGATACGAGCTTTAGATTTCTGTGAAAGTAAGTTATAAAGTGTTCTAGGGTTTTCATAGTCCACACTGTCGATTTGGGATTCTGTTGCCTCTACTAATTAAATGCGGATATTCGTTTATTCTACGTTGAATTCCGCTCCACTTGCTAAAAGTTGCAAATTTAAGCAGTGGATATTTGTGAGGTGCAGATTTGAAGATACATCTGCATATCACCATGAGGTTTTTATTTGTTGCTTTAAAGTCTCAGTGTGGGCTCTAGTTTTTAGTACCGGAGGATACTAAGAGCTCAAATTTATCAACAGTTTGCACTCTGTATGCTACTGATTGGAATTTTAGTGCCTTTGTTGATCAAGAACCATTCAGTCAATCTGCTTGAGTTTTGTAGTTGATGACATAATTATGTGGCAGCATAGAGATCTGGTATCCACAGGATTTCTAACATCTAAGTAAAGATAGTGTCTTTTGTTACCTGATTCTATATCATTTCTACTGCTGCATGCCAATGAAATTATTATACATTCATGCACATTAAGGGTTTAAAACTCTAGCTCACTTGAGAAGGAACTAGTGTAAAAGAGAACAAATACAAATGATGTTACAATTTTTTAAGTATGTCTGATATAATATTATCTCAATGCTTTATCTTCAGGCTAGTGAACATTTAGGTGCTATGGCTGAAGCAATTGATTTGACTGGAGATGGAGGTGTCATTAAGACAATTGTGAAGAGAGCTAAACCTGAAGCAATTGCTCCTTCAGATAGCCTTCCTCTTCTTGATGGTAATAATATTCACAACTTCTAAACTAATGTGAGTTGCTCTTAATGATTGTTACAAGGCACTATAATTGTTTAATGATTCTGGCTCAAATTCTAGTTTCATTGTCTTGAGTTGTTGATAATATCCAACACTACTAAAACATATACATGTCGTCGTCTATCATGTTCTTGGATTCTATATGTCAAACATATAATGGCGCAATAAAGTTGAATTCTTATTGTTTGGGTGTCAAAGACAAGACAATCGTGTATTTATTTGCATTCCAGATACTGTTATAATATTAATTAACCTGTAATTGTGAAAACGGTTTCTCATGGGATGTGTGAACTGTTGGACAGTGCATTATGAAGGGAGTCTGGCTGAAACAGGTGAAGTTTTTGATACTACACATGAAGACAATACAATTTTCACCTTTGAACTAGGCAAGGGCTCTGTGATAAAGGCATGGGATGTTGCTTTGAGAACAATGAAGGTTGACTCATTTCTGCTTTTTACTGGTATTCCACTTGTAAATTGAATATGCTTAAGTTCATAATGCTTTTTTAGGTTGGGGAGGTTGCCAAAATAACTTGCAAGCCAGATTACGCCTATGGTAGTGCTGGTTCTCCACCAGAGATCCCTCCAGAGTAACTACCTCACAGCCTTTTGTCTAATCTTGCGTGGCTAGCAATATTACGCATGCATTATTCCATTTGGAACTAAAAAGTAGCTAGTTTTGATGATTGATTCATCTGAATGACTACCATAGTCAACTATATGGTTATTGATTGATTTCGGAATGTGCAGTGCCACTCTTATCTTTGAGGTGGAGCTTGTCGCTTGCAGGCCTAGGAAAGGTTCTAGTGTGGCTAGCGCCTCAGATGAAAGGGCTAGGCTAGAGTAAGTTGTGCATCTCCTTCATATAAGAACACATCACATTGTCGAACTCCATATACTTTAACTTATTTTTTTAGATATTTGCAATGCTTAAATGGATCTCATAAAGTTATAATGTGGAAATCATCTTTAATAATCAGTGAGCTGAAGAGGCAAAGGGAAGCGGCTGCTGCACAGAAGGAAGAAGAGAAGAAGAAGCGTGAAGAAGCAAAGGCAGCGGCTGCTGCTCGTATTCAAGCCAAAATGGAAGCTAAGAAAGGCCCAGGAAAGGGAAAGGGCAAAGGAAAGTAGCCCACAAGGCCATTTATCTGTCACTAGCTCCTCACATCAATAACCAGAGCATGAATAATTAATCTTATTTGAATAAAACATGTCAAGCTTTAACTTATCTTCTGGTATGTAGCTTGAGTACGTGAAGATACTATTATAAGTTCTACACTCGCTCTTTATTTAACTTGGGGTTATGTAGGTATTTTGTTAATGTTAAATAATTGCAGTTGGTTGTCAAAGAATGGTTTTGTTGTATGCTATTAGCAAAGCAGTGACTTATGATAACCTGAACCTCCTTCAATGCCACTGCGTTGGTAGTTGTAATCAAGAGTTTACTTGTGTGTTAAAGTGGTTAAAAATCACCCCTACAACCAAAGGCAAACTAGGAAGCTAACACTGACCCCAATGGCCAAGTCTAAAGGCAAACCAAGTATGTTACAAGGCAGATATGAAGCCGCGCCCAAAGACAAAATCTGCACGCTCATTTGAAAATCTCTACCTTTTATCGGATGTTTTTATGAACTCCTTTCATTGATCATGTCCTCAGTCTTTAAAATACTGTTTAATTTGCCCCTCCCATATCAGTATTGATTTGCCTATGCACCTCTTTCCCTTCATTGTAGTGGGTTAGAATAAACATAAAAGGTGGCATCATTGAATACATAACGGGCAAGGTCTCTAATCATCATTGCTCCTCCGATTAAACATAGAGTGTCTTTTTACCCAAGCTTACCATCACAACTCGTAAAATTCTTCATCATGGTATTAGCATTGACCTTGATCTATGATTTGGTTTCATCTTTTGTTTGGATAGGTTTCTTAGTTTTGTTTTTGTCAGTGGGCCTTAATCTGTCATTATGTGATTATGTTGCTTATCAAAGTTATACTAGTGTAAAGCCGGCTATTAACGATTTCAAAGCTTGAAAAGCCATTTGATTATATTAGCAGAAATGGAAATTAGAATGTTCCGCATGCAATACAGTAGAAACAGAGAGTCTTCTCTCATAGCTTTTTTCTTTAAATGATTATAATCAGAGTATCACTTATTCTGTGTTTTCATTTTATGTTTTTTGACTAACTGGGTGCAATTTTTTCATCTGAATGAAACATAGAAGCTTCTACTCAGAGATTACACGAGCTGGTTATATTTCTTTTCGTTTTGCTTATTTAATTCTTATTACGATACACAACTCTTTTAGATATAGTTTCTATAATGGTTGTTTTAAGCTATTTCTAAAACTCATTGCGAACAGTAAGTTTCAACCCATTTACCCCCAGCCAAGATGCATCCAAGTATTTCAATTCAATTATTGTAAAACACTTTTTTCCCAAAAGAAACCTAACGATAGTGTACACCAATGACAAGAGGCGAGAGCTAAAAAGGTTAAATGTATCAAACCCTAAACGAACCATCCATATCTTCTTCATTGTCTCGCCAAGCAGATCCAACTCTGAACTTACAAACAGGGCAAGTTCCTTGCTGCTTTAGCCATGGATCAATGCAAGTAGCATGAAACTGCAATAATAAGTACATATAGATTGTCATTTCTACATTGTATATTAGTGAACCGCTAAGAGGATGTATTTTAATTGCTTTTGTATTACTACTTGTTAAGCATGAATAAATGAACACACCTGATGCAAGCATGGTAAACTACGAACTAGTTCCCCTACATTAACTTGCTCCAAGCAAACACTACAAGTCAAATCATCTTCTGATGATTTTCCACCAACTGTGTTACCAGTGTCAACCTTCTGCCACCAGAAAACGAAATGTTAAACAGAGGGTGTAAGATAGAGATGTGTTCCACAAAGAAAACTTGGAAATTAAACACAGAGAATAAGGAATTAGATCATGAAATAAAATAAGTGTCCAAAGATTAATACAAGAAAGAAAAACATAATTACCTCAGGTGTCACTGAGGATGAACCTTGTTCCACTGATGAGTTGCCACTGTTATTAAAACAAATATAAAATTTCAGAGAGGGCCAATGATGTGCTGTTCATAGAAGTTACAAACTCAAAGTTCAGTTATTTAGAGCATATCTGAAAACCAAGTTCATAAATCCAGCTTTTGAAATACCAAGTTGTTGCTTGAATACTTAACATTTATCAAATGAAGATATTAAATTAACAACACCAAACATTCCACATTGCATGTTGTACATGTTAAATGAGAGTAGATTTGGTACAGGAAAGAAGTCAATGAATCATATAACTTACCTTTTTGAGTTGGCAACCTTGTATTTATGGATAGGAAGAGAATTTACATCTTCCTCACTCATTGAGTTGGCAGCTGGAGCATTTTCATTATCCAGTGCTCTTAAAGTTTCATAATCTGCAAATGCATATCAACATTAACCAAATTAGAAAGTTATAACTAACTGCCTCATGAAACTGTAATAAGTGAATCTCAAGATCCAGAAATTATGCAAATTAAGATAACCACACTAAAAATGTACCTAAATCATCAAATTCCCTATCAAGAAGTGCAAGCTGTAGTCTGAGCCCTTGCAACCGCCCTCGTGTTGCAAGTGCTATTGAAGGTGGCATTTGCAACCTAAGTTCAGTATGACCAAGAAGACCACTGGCAGCCACTGCATTTGCTTGGGCCTGAGCTTGGAGTTGCTGACAGGTGGCATACATTCTTAAGCTTGTAGCCATCAAAAAGACACCAAGTACTAGCCAAAGCTTAAATCAAGAAAAAAAGAAACTTAGATATTGATTAAACAGGATATATTGTAGAGTAAACATAAAAAAAATTAAAAATTTGAAGTGGATAGTACCAGGAAGTTTGGTGACATTTGGTGTGAGTTCAATATCATGAACAACAAGAGAACTGTAACATGAAAACAGGTAATGAGTGGAAATTGACTAAAGCCACTATTTGTAAAAATGCAATATAAAAAAATATCAAAACTAAAAATCCCAAATATACCTGTGACAAGAAAGGCAAGGGAATTTGTATTGACAGGCCGAGGTGCATGAATTCGCTGACAACCAAAATACATAGTAAGTATAACTTGGACTCTCAAACAATAGTATCGCAAACAAAATACATAGTTAGAATAACATTATGGTTTAATCCATATATACTCAATGAACATGCGATAATATAAGAAAAAAATAAAACATACCACAGCACGGCGTTCAGGAATAAACCTGGAAACCCAGCTTCTATGTCCCCCCTGCTTCCTCGAAATACAAAGCTCATGATTGTTTACGCCAATCTTTTGTCAGCCACTTTCAGTTGTAATCAGTCCTACATCAGAATCGTCAGAAAATCAGCACATTCTAAATGAAAGCTTTAAATAAATCAAGATCAATCAGTCTATTTTATATGAGTTATATGGCTTTTAACTCAAGATAGCTCCAAGGTACTTTAGAAATGCAGAAATACAATTTCGCCATGACACATACAACCAGGATCACAAATAAACCCCAGTAATTTATCACTTCAAACAAAAGGATATACGAAGTACGATTTGCATTGGTCTACATAAACATAGGAACACAAATAACTCTATCAGGTGTATACAACTTTGTACTGTATCAATACTTCCTAATCTTTAATAGACCTCTATGAAATTTGGGTCAAGATAAAACAAATCATATGGAATCAAGTACACCTACACAAGATAGTTCTAAATTTCTGTCCTATTATCAAGTAAACCATGGTCTGTACCAATTGTATACATTAGGTTGCTTTAAACAAAGCAACTGCAAGATCCAACGATCTATGGGGTTATCAGCATTGTCGCAACATTCACAAACAAGGAATTGATCCTTGTTTTTTAGGATTACGAACCAAAACAATTACATGAAGCACAGAGAAAAGAATCAATCCTCCTTTTCACTCCAAATGGATTATTCATTTACCAAATTACGAAAACCTAAAACCCCCAAACTCGCATGGACTTCCCCCTGAAACAAACACCTAAACTGCTTTCAAACAAATGAAATGGTTATAACAAACCTTCTATTATAACTAAGAACGAATTCAATCAGAATATCTGATCCAAATCCACAGAGAGAACATCAATTTATTGAAAGAACAGAAACAGAAAACCCTAATTCAGCAACACAATTGCAAAATTCACCTGACAAAGAAGATAAAGAGAAACTGATACTTACAGAGTTGAGATATACGTCGACTGATTGAAGTGTATGTGATTAGCGAAGGTGGATGGAGAGTTGGAGCCTGGAGGTGGGAGATGCAGTTGTGAAGTTGTAGCCGAAACGGTCGCTGTATCAGTTTCTGGACAACTCTTTAATCTTTTGGCAATACACCTATAATGTTATTTCGCATTTTATTTCTTGGAATTTTTTATAATTTTTAACATTAATTGTATATATTTGTTTTGAATTACAGGTGTTATTTTAATATAATTTACTAGGTTATAACCCCGTGTATACATGATTTAAAAAAATATTAAAAATTAATAAAAAGCTAGAAAATATAAAACACTATTTGATATAAGATATAAATAAATTATGTGTGAGTAAATACTTAAGTTAATAAAATATTTTTTTATTATTTTTTTAAAACTTTCAATCTTTTAAAAAATATTTTTTAACTCTCGTTTTAGAAATATGTTAAGAGACATTTCGTTCTAAGAATATTGTTTTTGAAAAACGTCATTTTTAATGAAATCTCATTATTTCAAAACAATAGGTTTTAGTTATTTTTGTTTAATGAATAATTTTTCGTATTTAATAAAATTTTTGTTTGATAAAATATCATTTTTATAAATATATCATTGTTTAAAAACTCTAGGTTTAATTATTTTTTTATTTTTTAGAAAAAAAATTTCATATAAAACCTTTATTTTTAAAAAAGATTGGTTTTAGAATATTTCTTATCTGTAGAAAGATACGTTGTTTAAAAAAATTCATAATTTCTAAAAATCTTTTTTCATAAAAGTGTATTTTTTTTATCAAAATGTTTAGTTTTTAATTACTAAAAATTATTGATTTTAGAAAATTTAAAATGTTTAAAATGAGAGAGAGAGAGAGAGAAGGAGAGAGATAAATAGAGAGAGAGTTTAACAATTAGTTATTTTAAATTTTTAAAAATTGATAAATGATTTGGGCGGAAAAATAAATGGTAGAGTTAATATGATTGTGACATGTGTCCACCTAATATAATCATTTATTAATATAGATTTATCTACTACATTCTCTACTACTCAAAAATCCCCTATTTGAAAAGCCGCCGTGAGGCTATCACTAACGTTATGTTTTCGAGTTTACTTAACGAGAGAAAAGAAATGAAAAAAAATAAATATTTTCTTTTTCTTTCTTTTCTTTTCTCTTCTTTTCTCTTCTTTTCTTTCTTTTCTTTTCTCTTCATTTCCTTTCGATTTGGAAAGATTATTTTTAGTCTTTATTTTCCTTCCATTTCCTTTTTTTCTCTCCATAAGTGAACTCGGAAACACAAACTTTTTGTTTTCCTTCCATTTCCTTCCATTAAAAAAAACTCAGAACACAACTTTTTATTTATTTCATTTCGTTTCTTTTCTCTTCTTAAATGAACTCGGGAACACAACTTTTCTTTTCTCTTCTTAAAAAAAAATCAAAAGATTTTGTGGTATAAATCAATTAATAACCTCGTTTTTTCTTTTCCCCAATTAATTTTAAAATTTAAAAGTAAATTACATTTTGGGTTAATTACATAAATGGTTCATGTGTTTTATTTAAAATAATAAGCTTGGATGCTAACAATTTAACAGGTTGGAAATCTGGGGTATTGTGTTTTCAATTTTGTAACAAAAATGGGTATTAAAACTAACAGAAGTTAAGTTTTCTGTTAGTTTAAATAAAATGACTAAAATACCCTTTGATGGATTATTTTTGCAACTCTATATCTCACTTTTATGTAGTGACTATTTGTGTAATTAGCACTAACTTTTAAAAAACCCAACCCTTTCTCCACCACCACCATCTACCCACCATCACCACCACCTATCCCCGTTGGCCACCATCTAGCCGCCATCACCACTACCTATCACTATCTAACCACCACCATCTTACCAATCCTTTCCTTCGCCTTAATCCTTTCCATCATCAAAACATCCACGAACACCACAATTCAAAACCCTGTTTTGATTGTCATATATATAATTATAATTATATGGACATTTGTGATTTCATTTGTGTCGCTATACACTATATCCAGTTTCACCACCGCCAATTCAGCCACCAGCCCACCACCACCACAACCACTACCCTTCCCATTAAATCAAAGCAAAAACAAAAGATTAACCCTAATACATATCACAAATTGCAAATTAACCCAACCGTAAAACTTAATTATGAGTGAGCAATCAAGCACCACCAGTTTGGAGACAAATTCGACACTAAACTTCTTCCCCAAGGTCGTATTCTATGTCAATTTTGTTGGTTTCAATGATGAGTAAAGGGGTACCTAAACCACATGTATCATTTAAAAACACAATACTCCAACTTGTTACTTAAAACATTTAGTAACTAAACCTATTATTTTGGGTAAACCATATGTATCATTTATATAATTAACTTTTATATTTTTTAATCTTTTGTATATGGTAAGTTTTAACAAAGAAGATAACATAAATCATTTTTTAAATTCACTTTACCTTATTTTGCTCCAAAGGACGTTCGCTTTTGGGGTTAAATCCGGTTATTGGCTCAAATGCAAGTGCATATGTTGGTTAGAACTCGTTAAACTATGGAAATTGTTAATTTCTTAAGATTATTATTTATGATTTGAATAAACTTAATAAATGATTGTAAAGGATTGTGTCGTGTATATATTATTTAGTTCTCAAATGAAACAAAAAAACGTCAATAATTAGGAAACTATACTCAAATGATTGAATAATTAATAGAATAAATGCACACATGTATAGAAACACACATGGCCATCTACTAGTAATTGGTCTGTCACTCAACCATAAAACAAACTAGACCCACGCATAAAAGAGTTGTACCCGGATGCAAGTAATTACATATATATTGAATCAAGAATGAGTTGAACAGTTATAATATGTTTGTTTATTGAATGTAACAATTTATACTTATTAATAAAACAATATCTTTAGTGACAAGTGTCATTTTTTTAGGTCTTTATTTTTTTGATTTCCCGCCTAAAATTATATCTAGACTCAATCTTAGTCATGGTTCATTTGAATAAAATCAATTATTGTTATAATTACAAGGGGAGTTTTTTTTTTCAAAAATAATGTATATAGAAAATTTATTTACCAAAATAAATGTTTAAGTAAGTGTTTCGTTTTCTTACAATAATGTTATTGGTTAAATTTATTTTAATTTAAAAGAATATTATTTAAAAAGAGTCAACTAGAAAGGTCAATTAATAAAATTGTAAAACCATTTGGTTCATATGTCGTAATTAAAAACAGAAAGTTTTTTTAAAACTTATTTTGTTTTTTTTAATTCACTCAGACGTAATTTTAAATCGTCTTTTCATATAAAAAAATTAAATTTTTTATCTATAGTTTTGTTTTAATTTCACACAAAAGTAGGCACATTTGTTTTTTTATTCTTTTTAAAAATTCTTATTTTTCGAAAATGTTTTTAAGTAGCTTAAAAGATGTAATAAGAAAACTATTTTTAACAAAAAGTGCATTTTTTAAAAATGTTTTATATAAATATCGTCAATACTTATTAATAAAATAATATCTTAAGTGGCACGTGTCAATTTCTTAGGACTTCATTCTTTTGATTTCCCGCTTAAAATTGTATCTAGACTCATTCTTAGTCATAGTTAATTTGAATAAAATCAATTATTGCTATAATTATAAAGGGAGTTTTTTTTTTCAAAAATAGTGTATATAGAAAATTTATTTACCAAAATAAATGTTTAAGTAAGTGTTTCTTTTTCTTACAATAATGCTATTGGTTAAATTTATTATACTTTAAAAGAATATTATTTAAAAAGAGTCAACTATAAAGGTTAATTAATAAAATTGTAAAACTATTTGGTTCATATGTCGTAATTAAAAACAGAAAGTTTTTTTAAAACATATTTTTTTTAATTCACTGAGAATTAATTTTAAATCATCTTTTTATATAAAAAAAGTTAAATTTTTTTATCTATAGTTTTGTTTCAATTTCACACAAAAGTAGGCACATTTGTTTTTTTATTCTTTTTAAAAATTCGTATTTTTCGAAAATGTTTTTAAGTAGCTTATGTGATGTAATAAGAAAACTATTTTTAACAAAAAATGCATTTTTAAAAAATGTTTTATATAAATATCGTTAATACTTATTAATAAAACAATATCTTAAGTGGCACGTGTCATTTTCTTATGCCTTCATTCTTTTGATTTACCGCCTAAAAATATATTTATACTCATTCTTAGTCATAGTTTATTTAAATAAAATCAATTATTGCTGTAATTACAAAGGAAGTCTTTACCTTAGGATTGATATTTCTGTCTATGTCTTTTATGCATTCTCATAAAAGTCAAAAGAATTGAAGGAATAAACTAATCATGAATGAAAGTTTGTAAATTTATATCTATAATCTATACTTATTAATAAAATAATAACTTTAGTGCCACGTGACATTCTTTTAAGCCTCTATTTTTTTAATTCCCGCCTAAATATGTCTTTGTTCTTATTGTTAGTCTAGGTTCATTTGACTAAATGTCAACTTTTGATACAAGACATATTTAGGGAAAATTTGAAAATTTAACCCTAAATTAGAGCCCATCTTTTTTAGAAATTAAATCATACCCGATATTTTTATTTTTTCAAATAATTCATTAACAAAAACTGTAAAAATCATTTATGATTTTCTTTATCTATGAAATCGATTTCTTGATTGTTTATTTCCATTAAATACTCGGTTTATATTCAAATCTTGACAAAAGTTACCCAATTTTTACATCGACTCCTCTCCAATTTGAAGGAATTCATGGGTATCTATTTTTGGTAATGAAATCATACCGATTTTAAAATATTTCTCAACCATCCCAGCTTTACGACCCTCGCAATTTGTCATTATAAAGTCTAATGATATCGCCTTCGACAGACTTCAGCCAACGTTCTCATTTTGGCTTCGGTTTCATCAAGTTTTCTTCAATAAAATGTATTTTTTTTGTTATAATTGAGCTTTCATCATCTGCGATTATGATTTAACCTACCATTGTCTACAATTGCGTTTTTCGATTATATTATTTTACTTTCATTTTTTGATTTGAAGGTGATCTATTTCAACAATCCATCTGTGAAGAGGTATCACATCTTCTACTTTTTAAACTTCTTTATATCTTTTTATATGTACTGTCATGTTATTATTATGTTTGATTGGAATTGATTTGATATGTGTGCAAAAAATTTTAATGTATTTGTAAGTAATATTAAAAATTGCACTTTTATTTCACGATTGACTTTGACACCTTTAGACAAAAGGATTTTTTTTTTAATTTCAAAGAAGACAGTTTCAGTTAGCATATGTTTTGCAATGACAATAAACAAGAGCCAAGGACAATCACTATCCAAAGTTGGTTTGTTTTCAAACAATGATCATGGTTAGCTATATGTTGTATTATCTCGAGTTAAAAGTAGACAGAGATTAAAATTATTAATATTAGATAATGATGGAAAAATCACCAACAAAATTTCAAGTATTGTATACAAATAAATTTTCGGATGTTTATTAATTTGAAATATTATTTTTTATGTTCAATTTAATTTGTTTATTACTTAAAACTCTTATTTATAAGTTTATTTCATTCCATATTTGCAGGACCGTTTGAAGGGTGCAAGTCAGTTTCACAATGAGAAGAGACTTAGAACACTTAACAGATCAAATAGGGAACTGGACAGTTTATGGTGATACTTAGAACAACACAAGTAAACAAGAGACAGAAACTTAAGAACACCGAGATTGGTTTTCAAGGATTAAGTATATTGCTCTCAAGTTCTATTACAAGTGTTACAAAGCATACAAATAAAATACAAGGACCTGAGATACTTTATACTACATCCTACAGCCGGCCATACTTTGAAAGCCAGCTGGAAACACTAATCTAGACAACAAGATCAATGCAAAGTCAAAAGACAGATTGCCTTTTGACATGTGACTATGACATGCCATAGCTCACATCCTATTGTAATACAAAAAGGATAAAAGTACATAAAGTATAAAGTTACAGACTCAAGACCTTAATCTACAGCTTCCTAAAACATGGACCTTTTCACCAACTTGTATAAGTTGGTGAGTCTGCAGAGTGGCAGCGGAAAGTTGGTCAGCTTTTCTGAAAAGTTATTGATCACAGAGAGCATGTCTTCTCTGTCTTCGGAAGAAATCAGTCTTCTATCTTTGAGGCTTCGAAAGACTTCATCTTTGGCTTCGGAAGAATTGGTCTTTGGCTTCGGAAGATTTTGCACTTAGTGTAATTTCTTTGCAGTGTGCAAAACTTCCGAAGTAACTTCTAACATGCACAACGTGCATGCATGCAGGAGACGCCTTGACTGTTTTGATTGCATCAGCCTCTTCTACAATCCTTACAATATTATACACTATTGAGACATATAAATATTAATAGAAAAAACCTACTAATATTAGACGTAGCTAATGTTAAAAATTATATATAAAAGTTGATATACAAAGTATTATCAACAACATTATAACTTATGATTCTTTTTAAATAACAACAATATTTTTGGATTGAAGCCGTGTGTTACACGGGTCTTTAGCCTAGTTATTAAATATGTAATTTGTTATTGAGTAATGATATTGTATTTGTTTATTTAATATGATTAACGATTAATAATATTATTTGTTTCTTGAATTTAATATTTGATTATCAAATGTTTATTGAATTCAAATTTTTCGGGTTAATTTTGACACTTTCACAGTTGGTATGAGTCAGGTCAAATATAATACGTTTTCGGGTTTATTTTTATATACGTTTTCAGATGATCTACTTTTCAAGGTTCGCCCAAATTATTGACATAAATTCTGTTTAAAAATGAACCGTGTCAAATATAAAACATTATCATTTGTCAGTATAAACCCTATTAACTCTGTGTTTCAATGTAAATTTAGTTCAAAAACGAGTTGGGACGATTATGATCAACACATTATCATGTCGCATATGCACAACTGCATGTGCTTTTTTATATACGTTATGAGTTGGTATACGTGTTAACATAATTTTGATTATAAAAGAGTCGGGTCAAGTATGATACGTTTTCGTGAAACGGTATAAATTCAATTACTTTACGTTTCAACGTAAATGTAGTCCAGAAACAAGTCGTGCCGATCGTTAGTCTATACTTTATCAGCCCGCTTACAATACTGTTGCAACACACTATTGATTAAAAAATTATATATTTTAATTGATGTGTGATTATGTAGTAAAAATAATATTATCATAAATGTATATTAAACATTCTAACTCGACAACTTTGACACCTTCATATCCTAACATGTTTTAAAACTTTGTAAAATGTCACCTTAACCCCCTTAGATTTTAAAGTGTCGGGTTTACGTGTCGGTACGGTCGGATTAAATATAAAATGTTTTCATGCATATTTTTATATACGCTTTAAGATAATCTACATGTTGACGTTTACCTATGTTTTGACATAAATTTTGTTCTAGAATGAATGGGGTCAAATATCAAACATTTTTATTTGGGGGTATAAATCCGAGTTACTATACGTTTTAGCATAAATTTAATTCGGAAAGAGTCGGGACAATCGTAATATATACTTTAACACGTCGCATGCAGCGCAACTAGAAGTGTTTTTATGCACATTTTGAATTGACTTACGTTTCGTCATAATTTTGTGTTGGAAAAGAATCGGGTCAAGCATAACATGTTTTCGTTCAACAGTATAAATTTGAGTTACTTTACGATTCGACGTAAATTTAGTCCGAAAACAAGTCGGATCAATTGTTATTTTTTAGTTTATACGTTATCACATCACGTACAATGTCGTGCAACGTGTTGTTGTATTCGCGTTTTGATATTTGAATCATGATGAAATTTTTCGCGCAACGCGCGGGTCGGCAAAACCTAGTTCCTATGAAATAGTATTCATGCATTTACAATTTAAATATAGAATTAGCTTAGCTTGTTAACTAAGGAAATTGTTAAGTTCGTAAGATTATTATCTATGCTTTGAATAAATTTTATCAAATGATTGTAAAGGATGGTGTCGTGTATATATTATTTAGTTCTCAAAGGAAACAAAAAAAACGTCAATAATCGGGTAACAATACTGTAATAACAGAACAATTAATAGAATAAAGCCTCCTAGGGCTTCTCTTTATAATCAGTTAACGAGTCATTTGTTCGTGTGGCGCACGTATTAGATTTCCATCTTCTTCTTCGTTTTACCCTAATCGTTCTTCTGTTATCAATTTTGTTAGGGTTTCGTGTTATTGTGATCTCTGATTGTCTTGCATCATCTTTCTTCGTCATACGGGCAAGAAAACTAGTTAGATTCTTTCATCTGTAACAAAGGTTATTCAACAATAAAGGTTGGAGTGTATATGTCTTGAATATGAGTTAGATTTGAGTGAATTTCTTAAATATAAGTTAGGTTCTTTAATGTACGTATATGGACAACCTTTGTCTTCACTTTAACTTTTTCATTTTTGCTTTTAAAAATATGGACCATGGATAATGATTTAGTTGCACATGAACTGCCTTAAAGAGGTTCCTAAATGGAAGCACACATTCCACTGTTTCTGAGTTGCATGTATTTTTATTTTCATAAAAGTGCGATGTTTTCATCTTTTGATCTCTATCATCACATCAATCATATTCCGTTTTAGTGTTCAAATAATTTCCGATTAACATGTGATGAAATATCATTGATATATGAAAGTCTAACGTTACTTATTTTCTCATTTTAAATGCCTGTATGAGAAATAAAAAGAAGTGTCAAAATTGTATTAACACCATGAAAAATAAAACAAATAGGACATTTGCGTGGTGTATTTTTTTTTTCTTTTGTGATTTTATGGAATTTTGAATGGTTGTTAAGTGAAACGATACGATTTTAAATTAATACCAAAACTTTTTAATTTTAAATTTTAATACATAAACTTGTTATTTAACCCAACCACAAGGTTCACATATTAAAAGAAGAATATGTAAGCATGCAATTTTGTACAGAAATAAATAGTTTAACTTTTACTTAAGTCTCATAATTAAAATAAGTAATATAATATCTATAGAGGAACTAAACACAAGTGAACAATATTAGTATATTACATATTATGTAAAACTCATCCACACAAACATTGTTTAACACTGTAATTATGATTGGTCACCACCGACAAGTTATGACTAATTTTAAGAAAAATGTCATAGAATAGTAATGAAATTTTAAAAATATTTTAATTTGATCACTCGTGTATATTTTTCTCAAATTGGACCATCAAATCATCAAATCGAGTCACCATGAATTTTCTTGTGTCAACAAAGTAACGAAGGAGAAGAAGTGGAGGTCGGAATTTTCAATGTATGAAAGTATATAAAAAAAACATGTTAATTATATAAAAAATAATAAAAAGTTCCGAAAATGCATGCCACCGTTCCACATCAGCATTAAAACAAAGAAAAAAATATTTTCTAATTAAAACTAAAAGAAAAACATGCTAAAAACATATTAAAACTTATAATTTAAATAAAATATGAAAGTCGAGTGCCCTAGTTGGAACACGTTTTAAATTTGAGTTACCTAATTAAAACAGTTTTAAAAGTTGATTAATATTATATAAAGTTACCCCTAATTTTAATATTAAATATCATTGATTTGAATTGTGTAATATAATGAAAAACTAAGGGGTTGTTTGTTTGACGCTTAACCATTCAGATTTCTGAATGGTTCAGCACTTAATGGTTCAAAGTGTTTCGTGAGCAAAATTCTAAATAGTTAAGCACTTTTAACTCTGAATGGTTAAGTATTATAATGAGTTTGAATGTTTAAAAGCTTTTATTTGAATTAGTCAGACATTTGCCTATGAATAGTTAAGCAATATACTAGCTTTTAATGATTCAGAGCTCTTACTGATTCAGTGCTCTTACTGGTTCAACACTTAATGTTTCAGAACTATTAATGATTCAGCACTTACCTATTCAAAATTTGCAAACAGCCCCTAAGTTATTAGAATTAGCTCGGCTTTTTATCCATAAAAACGATGCCGTTTTAATCTCCTCTAGAATCTTGGCCAAATGACTATTGTTGTCATTATAAACTTTGTGGACCACGACCATCAAATTGTAATGTGATTGAGATTTGAGCAAAGAAGAAATGGACAAATACCTTGGGGCATAAGTCAAAAGCAGGTGGGATTTGACTGCGACATGCCACGCGGTTATCTATATTTGGTAACCGTAACATGCCAGCCTGTCTTTCTTACTTTGACTTTTTTAAGTCAAATCATGTGTTTGTATCTCAATCACTACATGATTGTGATTATTCCGACATTTAACTTAAAAAATTACATCTTAATACGAATCAAACCTGCATACACCCTTACCCCAGCAAACCAACCAGAAACATGCAAAAACGAAACCAAACCAAATTAAAATCATGTACCCATATGGACAAAATCTGAAAACCTTAATACTAGAGAACTCAAAGGCTCATACCATAATGTACTCGAATTAAATAAATAGTTTACAAAGATATGCGACTTAGGGATCTTAAAGTGATCTATTAAAATTTGGTATTTGTCGTTGGATCTCTACACTACAAATAAAAAACAATCGTTTAATGCACTTAAATTTTTAAAGTTTTAAACTTTTAAGAAATTGAATTTTAAGTTGGAAAAATATATAACACTCATATTTTTTGTGTTTTTAGAATGAAATAAAAAGAGATAACAAATTAATTGAAAGTTTATTTAGAAGGTTTTTGTACAAAAAAATAACTATGAAAGAGAGTGTTGTTAAAAGGATGATGTGTTAATGAATGATGAGATATATAATATTGTGACACATGCTTATCTGTGCTTGAGATTGATATTTTATGATTTTTCAATATAAATAAAAATGTAAAGTTTTTTCTATCATAAAAATGCCTTAGTTTCAATGTTCGCATTAGATTTTAAAATGTGTTGTGCTTGCCCTGGTATGTGTGATTCTTAAGTTAGTTTAATTTATGTGTATTTTGGTCTAGGTTCTTTTAGGAATGATCATAAATAAAGACACGATGGTTTATTATGTCCAGAAAGGAATCCGAGTTCTATTATTGTGTTAAAATGTTTTTGTGTTTTTAATAATGATAATAATAATTTTTCCTTTAATCTTTTTGTACTATAAATTGTGTTTTAGCGTAAAATATTAGAAAAGTAACTATACCGTATGACTATATGAGATCACTTGACAAACAAAAGTCTAACACTTGAAAGCATTTGTAAACGTAGGTAGATAGACGTCCGTGGGTTAAGGACATGATAAACCAAGGTGGAGGAGAGGGGGATTACATGATCTCAAGGAAACGTCCATTCACACTAACCACCACTGATGAGAGAAGGGATAATGAGAGAGAAAGAAATCCAAGGTAGACACGGGAGAGGGAGACTATGGCGCTCCACTGGTAATGTTTTGGGAGTCTAACATGATGGTCCTTAAAGTTTTACAATACAGTCCAAATATCATTTTCGTAATTATCGCATGAATTGGTTTTAAGGGGAGAACTTGATCTCTTGTTAAACTCATGTCATCAAAAGATTTTTCAATCCCTAATAATAATATGAAATTACCATTGTTTTAAGAAAAATGGAAAAATATCATTGTAAGAAACTATAAGTTTATAACTAAATCTTTTTTATGGTAACAAATAAAAGTTGTTTAAAATTAACAAGTCTTACAAAACCCAAAACAAACTATGAACAACCTATAGACCAACAAATGATACCTAGAATCTTGAGGCATCATATATATAATAATAAAAAGAAACTATAAAATTGTTGATTAAGAATCTCTGTTCCTCCTAGAATATGTATACACACACTTTTGGTTCACATAAAAAGTTAAATGAATTTTAACATTTAGGGGATGGTAAAGTAAGAATCTAACTCGTCTCTAGCAAGGTTTTGGTTTTGAATATTGTTTTTTAATTAATTACATTTCATAATTTTTATAGTTCATTTTGTAGAACGGAAACTGTGATTTCATTATTAGTAGAGTATTGATTAAACCCCTAAACTTACCGGTATTCTCATAGACACCAACAAAAGAATAAGTTCAATGAATTTGACTTAAGTTGTTTATGTGGTTAACAAATATACTTTAAAGAAAAATATAGGTTTGTTGTTTAAAAACAAAATAGACTCTAGAATAATCCTTCTACTTTAATAAAAAAGTAACTAGATGGATACATGTCAACACTATATTTCTTATTATCAATATTTTCCCTCTTCTCTTTCTTATTAAATGATTGTCTTAATTATCGATAATATTATTTAATTCTTTTTTAGATTAAATATAGTTTTTTAATAACTTAAAAAAGAGATATTTTTATTAGTGTTATTTCTAAAAATCCAAATTTTTATAAAATAAATTTTTTTCTAAAACATCAAACTTTGTTAAAAACCCAAAATATTTTAAAATTAGTGTTAAAAAAAAGTTTTTAAAAAGTTAATATCATTGTATTATTATTTATAATTATTACTCATATATAATTTAGATCATATATTATCATAAAATATCATTTTATACTTAATAAATTTTTATTTTATTTAATATTTTGTTTTCAACCCGTGTAATACACGAGTTTAGTAAAACTAATTAATTTTAATATTTGTTAAAAATAAAACAAATATACCCTCCATAATTAAGTTTAAGAACTGGTTTGGTATTTGGTAAACACAAACAAAAGAATTGGATGGCATGCGAAACAGTTGAAAGTCAGTATAACAAATTTAATAACAAATTTGGTGAGAAAAATAAGATATTTTGTTGGGTCCCCCTTCTCACCAAACAATTGGCTTAAAACTCTCTTGACCCACTTCAACTAACAAGGCTATCTTCTCTTCCGATATATTGTTATCTTTTTAGAAAAAAAAAAAAGGTAAAATAATAAATGAAAATTTTAACTGAAAAAATAACTCAAATTTTACGGTACCAAATAAATCATGATTTGGAAAGAAGGCTGAATAGATTTTGTTTTGAGGCATTGGTTGTTAGATGCAAACCAAATCTTACATTCATAAAAAGAATAAATCAAATCTGTATATAAAAAACCTTTGAGTAACCCTCGTATTACCGGCTGAGTTTAAAAATAATTTTTTTCATACACTATCTTTTAATTATAAGACCTACTACTTAATCAGCTAAGTATCAATCCTAGAAACAAGATCCTTCCATTAGAACATGATGGGTACACGCATAACGAGTGTATTTTACGCATTTAAAAAATAAAATATGATATAAAACTATGCATCGTTTTAGCTTTGGCTACTAGAGTTAGTATTATACCTGAGAATAACATCTTTAGAACATGTACTGACACAAAAAAGTCGTGACATTAGAAAGAATAGTTTTAATTCCATTATATCAACTCTAAATACAACATTTACTTCTAATCTAAACTTTATAAGTCGTTTATGATGTCTATGAAACAAACTCTAATGAATTAAACCGAATCAAAACATCAACCAGTGAGTTGATTAAGAGGGATGCATTAAGATCCAACGGTTGAGAGAAGATAGAAGCAACCATTTGTGATCTTTGTCAAGTCCTTTTTACAAGTCAATTCCAAGCTTTTGACTAGCAGAATCACACCAAACCTCAGCAAACCCGACCCGATTATTCGTAAGATCAAATTCCATCCACATGTTTTGTTGATGGTGATGTCCGATCACATACGCTTCAATCCCCAACAAATCCGAATTCCCAAACGTAAAGCAATGTATGTCATCACCCCCCTTCGTTAAACCCACTTTAACCAATAGCTTCTGACCCGAAATAACCATCTCCCCGCCCCGAAACATCATACTCACACTGGGCAAAACCGGTAACCCGACCCGACCCCGCTCCACCCGGTAGCAAAGGTCCATCACACCCTGATACACAAAGTTCGAATCCTCGTAGACCCGTAACACATTCCGGGTCTGCTTCAAGAACTCGCTTTTCAAAGCGGTGTAAACGGGTCCAAGAAGGAACGTAAACTGTGTGCCCGAATCAATCATGGTTTGACCCGCTCCAGTATGATCCGGTTCGTAAACCGATTTGGGTAAGGGTAGAACCGTACCCGCAACCTTGATTCCTTCAAGCTGAACCGTGTATGCAACCCTATCGAAATACGGTAACGGCGTCGACATTTTAACCATGGGCGTATAGGTTAACGACCGGAGCCACGTGAAGTTATAATCACCGAGCACTAACACACCCGTAGAGTCCTGACCCGTAATGCAATACGAGAATTTCGGGTAACCCATTTGGGTCACGAAAGATAACGACCCACGGTTCATACCAATTAACCCTGTTGTTAACGCATCCTCTGCAACGTTCGAGCTTGAATCGATCTCCATGCACCCGAATATAACTCCGGGAAGATCCGAACCCGTGAACCGGAACGTATCGGCTGCGAGATTGCCGTCGACGGCGGTGGCGTCGGCATAGGAGAGGGTGGCGTGACAGAGGTTTTTCGGGTCGCACGAAGCGGGTATGGTAAAGTCTCGGGTTTGGGTCACGCAAATGGGGGATGAACAGGGGATAGGGGTGTATGATGTCGAATGTAATGGGTCGTACGATAAAGGGGTGTTGGGTGTTTTTCTACAGTGGAGCCATGAAAGCTCGCTGCCGGTGTCGAGCACCATGGTCACCGGCTGCGGCGGCGAACCGACGGCGAGGGTGATGGTTAAAGACACATTGTGGTGAAAAGAGAGCTTCTTTGGAGGTTTTGTGAGGGACCCAGATGAAATTGATTGAATCTTGAGGGGCAAGATTGCGTTTTTTGATGAAAGTGAGGATCTTGGTTGGAAAAATAAAGAAAAAATGATGAACAACTTACAGAGAAGAAGGAGATGAACAGTGGCCATGATACAGGGATCAAAGATTTGGTGCTGTAAAGGGGGGTTTTCTGCAGGTTTAGGGTACAAGTATGAAATATGCAAAAGATTGTTTTTTTTTTTGTCGTTGTCACTCTCTCTCACACATAGAGAAACACATTGAGTGTGTGTGCAATGGTGGATATGTTTTGTGTTATACAGAGGATGGTAAGACAGGACACCATACTGCGTACTAGGTGTGTGTCGATTTAAGGATTTTCATGGGTCGTGGAGGCCCTACAAAAAAGGCACATAGTAGAGGTTGGTCTTGTGTTTGGAGTCGTTAGTGTGGTCACTAGTTGTTTGAATTTGAAATTGCATTCTAGAGGCGTATCAAAATCGGCCCGTCAAAAGCGTGTAACCTAACGGTACTAAGGCTTGTAATCTAATGATACTAAGGTGTTTAAAAAAAATGTTTTTTCTCAAGTGTTTGAAATTTTCAAATCTTATCATGAACAAAAATATAAATTTAAAAGTTAAATTTCAGTATTTGTGAATTAGTCATCATACAAAATCCAAATTCACTCGCAAAATGATACAGATGATGATACCATTGTGTTAGATAACCGTCTTATATAATATAGTCAAATATGTTATTTTTTTTGTAACTACTAAAAGTAATTATGTATTAAAGGTCCCTGTACTATATGTGATGTATAAAAATGGGCTGAATCATTATCTTTTTGTTACTTCAACTAACACTTTAGTAGTACCTGATAAGCAAATAAATGCAATTTATGTTTACTCTGAAAAGGCAATCTTAGAAATTACGAAATAGATAATTGAAGGTGAGCAGAGAGTATTTTTGTACCTGATACGATGGTTTAGTTTTAGCTACTTCTGATGAAACCTAATTTTGAAAAGTAAAATACATTTAAAACTTAGCTATGTGTGAACGATGCTGAGAGAAACCGATGAAATTGATAATTTCTAGAAAACCTTTTTCTGGATGTCAAATATTTTAAAATTAAAATCTGAAAATAACATTACGGATAAATGGAGTACGGTTATTTTACAGGTTGTCCATTTTTTTATTTTATAATTTTATTTTTCTTACGAAACCATATTGCATTTTTACCAAATACGTAATCAATAATGTATACAAGTTTACTGATTATTATTTAGAAGAAATATTTTTTTAATTAAAAATATTAAATCTAATTTACATCTAACCCAATTTCGAAAGACCATTCAAAATAACATTTTAAACAAAAAAGTTAAGACCACAAAGATCTAATTAAATAAATTACATAAAAGAATTATAAAGATGTAATATTTTAAGCACCAAGTTTTTCTTGGTGACATATTTTTATTTAGACTTTAGTCTTAGCTTTCATTTTAGTTTTTAAACAGTTTTCTGGTGCTTTTTTTAAAAATATATAATCATATATGATGCATAATTTTCTCAATATGAATACTTTTTAATACTTAATAGAGAAAAGAAAAAACAAATTTGGGGAAAAAAATAATTTGACTTAAAAACCAAGATGAAAATTAATAACAACTAGTATCTGTACCTGCCGCGCGTTGCGTCGGCTTCGTACACGATATGATAAAATACAGACTACAATCGACCCTATTTGTTTCCGAACTATATTTACGTAAATACTTGATTCGTTTTCAGTTACGTCCAAACACAGATTAAGGGGCTATTTGGCAGCCTCTTAATCAGCCTTTTAATGGTTCAGGTGTCTGAATGATTCAGCACTTAATGGTTCAGACTGTTTGTTTCGCGAGCAAATGTCTGAATGGTTCAGACATTTGCTTCTGAATGGTTAAGCATTATACTAATGCTGAATGGTTAAGAGGTCTAATGCTGAATAGTTAAGAACTCTTATCTGAATTGGTCAGACTTTGTCTTTGAATAGTTAAGCGATATACTAGCTCTTAATGGTTCAGACCTCTTAATGGTTCAACACTTAATGGTTCAGACCTCTTAATGGTTTAGACCTCTTATTGGTTCAGCACTTAATCATTCAGATATTGCCAAACAGTCCATAACTTAAATATATAGCGACACGTATACAAAAATATGGATGTAAGATTGAAAGTAAGACCTATATAAAAATAGCCACGTAGGCGTTTTATATTTGACCTAGTCTATTCGATTTTGAATTTAAAAAACAGAGACAATTGAAAATATGAAAATAAGTGGTTGTAAGTAAGGCATATATAAAAATAGGTACATACGCATTTTATATTTGATCCGAGTGGTTTTCGATTACGCCCAAACCCAAACGGATTAAAAATATAACGACACGCACATAAAAATACGAACGTAAGAAAATATATTTTCAGGTAAACTTGTATAGAGATAAACCGAAACTTTAAGAACTTGAGTAGGTGAAAATGATATATTACATAGTTCTTAAATGTTTAAAAACATGAATTTAAAAAAATGTATATCTTGGGATTTGAACTCAAGATCTGAGAAAAAAACCTAACACCCCTAATCACTGCGACAAACACACATTTAGTTTTGAGTCAGAAATGCCTTTATATATAGGGAAAGTAAATGTGGAGAAACCAAAAAAAAAAAGAGAGATGTGGTTCACTGGTTGGGTGACACGTGGCAAGGCCGGTGAGACCCACCACCGACCGTGTATATAATAAGTACTTTTACGGGGAGTTTAAGCAGAATATAGTCGATCAGAAGTATGGGTTTCTAATTGCGGGCCTTTACACGGTAAAAAGAAAAAACAATTGCATATCATTATATGTATCATTACAATATATATTAAAAAGCAACTTCACTGCTACAGTGAAGTTTGTTTTTTAATATAGGCCACACAATTTTGTAAAATATATTTAGAAGTTTGTGTTTTAATATAATGGCCACATAATTTTATAAAATTTATTTAAAACCCAAATTCTAATTATGATTAACAACAAAGTTTTAATTTTTGCTTTTTGACACAAAAGTTTATTTTTTTTTTTGTTTTTGGGTTCAAATATTAGTATCGTTATTCGATATTATCGGAACCGGTATTGGTATACGCTTTTGTGATTTTCGATAAGCCGACCCGACAACGAAGAAAGTCACAGTAGCGTAAGACAAAGGAAAACAACCAAACTTCCGTACGCGTAACGCAGGTGAAGTTTGCTTTTTGACCACAAACGTTTAATTTTTTGGGTTTTTGACGTCAAACATTAGTATCGGTATTCGGTATTTAATCGAACTGATATCGGTATACGCTTTTGTGGTTTCCGATGAGCCAACCCGACAACGAAGAAAGTCACGGTCGCGAAAAACAGAGAAAAACAACCAAACTCCCGCACGCGTAGCGCGGGTTAAAACACTAGTTTTCATTTATAAAAACCCATCTCTTGAGTCCTCGTTTGTATTAAAGGAAATCCGGCCATATCTTTAATTTTTTAGTTATCTGTTTTCATTTATAGTTATCTATTTATTTTTATTTTTTTATTTTTACTTCACTCACAAAAAATATTAGAAATAAACATAAGGAATGGATGCTAATTATAAGAAATCAGAAATTAGTCCATATAATTATTTGAGTTAATTTCAGTTTTACTACTTAAGATTTAACTAAAGTAATCATTTTCCTTCAAAATATTAAAAACATCAATTTAACTGCAAAAGTTTCATATGTTGTTTTAATTTCACTTCAAAAGTTTCATTATTTTGGATAAAATTAAAACAACTAATGAAACTTTTGGATTAAAATTGAAACAATTTATGAAACTTTTGGAAGTAAATTGATATTTTGAAGGAAAATAATTATTTTTAACAAAACTAAAAGAGTAAAATTAAATTTAACTCTAATTTTTTTAAGTAACGAGATAGAGTATTAAACTACATTTTATCCATATATTTTTTCTCAAATTATTAGAATCTGACAAGTATAAATGTGAATGTTGTAAAGTGTTGGTAGTTATAATATAAAAATCCAATTCCAAATGTACATTTTCTTTTTATTTTCTTCTTATTTTATTTTTTTTGCTTTCTTCTATTATTCTAACATTTCTAGAGAAATAATAAAAACCATTTAATACAAAATTTGGAACATACACCTACTATTTGAACTTTGAATAAAACCCAGATTAGAAAAGAATATGGAATTTTGGAAAGTGGCAACTACCAAATATATAATATATTAAAACGAGGATTAAAGGAGCAATGATGCATTAGTTTTTCCTAATTTTAGGGATGAAAGAACCACCTAAAATTAATAAAAGATGTATTCGTTGTAAAATAAAAGGCAAAGCAAAGAATAATAAAAAGACTCACAAAAGCAAAATGCAAATGGAGTTTATGTAGGACAAGATACTTGGTTGTTTGATTTGTGCACCTTATAGGCATTGTTTTAAAAACTAGACAGGACCGGTCGGTTTAACCGGGAACCGGACTTCAATCAAGTCCGGTGCTTAAAACCGTTTTGACATTAAACCGGTGGTCGGACTGGTTGAATCGGTCGAACCGAAAACCGAACTAGTTGAACTGGTTTTTATATACATTTTTTAAATTTTCAATATTATATACAGGGCCGGTCCTAAGAATTTTAGTATCCTGGACGAGCCGAAAAATAAGGCCCCTAGACCCTAACGAATCTTCCTACTTTAATAAAAAGGTAACTAGTAGGGACACATGGTAACACCAAATTCACTCTCACCAAATTTTGCCGCTCCTCTCTCTTATTAAATAATCACATTAATTACTAATAATATATTCAATTTATTTTAGATTAAATAGTTTTTAATTAAGTAAGAAAGATATTTTTTATTAATGTTATTTCTAAAGAAATAAATTTTATAATATTTTTTTTTCTAAAACATCAAACTTTTTTAAAAGTATAAAATATTTTAAAATTGATGTTTTAAAAAAGTAAAATCTTTATAAGCAAAAGATAATGAAGTTTGAGATTTATAATAAGAAAAAAATTTATAATGATATTTTTAAACGTTTGTTTTAAAATAAAATTTTATTTTATTAATAATAATAAAGATTTCAATCATATCTTATTTTAAAATATTAATTTATAATTAATAAATTATTATTCAATTTAATATTTTTTAATTCAACCCGTGTAACACACGGGTTCGCTAAAGCTAGTTAAATTATATAAAGTAATTTGTTAAACGAAAACAAATGTTCACCAATAAACATAGAAAAATCATAATACTACAATGACATATCATAATATCTAACTGATAACACGTGAAGCCATAATTCACAAACAACTAACAAAGTCGGCAGTCGCACAAATACCCTCCTATCGTACACGTCGTAGCCTTCTACTATTTCACTTGTGAATGCCTCGATTTCTATTTTTTAAAGTGAGCTGCTCAGTTTGAGTTAATTCATTCTATAAAACAATTAAATAAAATAACAAATAATAACAGATAATAGTCTATGAGAATTGGTAATCTGTCTTTTAAGAAAAATGGACTTTTAATTAAATAATAGGATTAATAAAATGAATCCGAAGATATATATTTGATTAAAAACATAATTAGATTAAGTTTTTTTATTGTACTATAAGTTATTACTATTTTTTTAGAAAAAAGTTTATATAATATACAATTTTTAAAAAAAAATTTGTGCCCCCTGAGCGAGTGGGCCCTGGACGGAGGTTCACTTTGCCTCTCCTCAGGGCCGGCTATGATATATATATATATATATATGTATATGAAACAATTATAATTTTATCCGGTTCTTATATCCGGTCCGATCGGTCAAACCGGTCTGATCAGCGGACCGGTAAGACGTCCGGTTGATTGACCTCTAAAGGTGTAAGCACGACTCTAAGTTCTCAATTAGACCCAATTTCTAAAAGTAAAGCATGTTATAGATGAGTTTTGTCAAGGAATTGAAACGTCTTGAAGAGAAAAATAAATTAAACCCCTGCAGATTTATGGGAAGTTTGGAGGGGGTGGGGTGTTGGAGGGCATTTCTTTGAAGTTTTGAATGAGTTGGGACAAAGTTAAGAGTATCTTGAAAGATTTTAGTAACTTAATTCATTTTTTGTCACGTTAGATATTTGTTATATCTTTTTGGAAACACTAAAAGGATTTATAATGTTAGTGCTTGTGGCACTATCGTAGATATGTAGATGAAGTAAAAGAAATCATTGTAAGGTTGATACGACGAAAAACTTCCAACAAAACTCTTTTGTGCAGTGATCAACAATGGTTAATGTTTTTTAAAAGGCATTTTTTGTCACATGAGCACTAACTCATCATCTCATCATCACTCCTTTAGATAAAAAGATAAGTAATGGTTAACACCCCTTAATTCCCCTTAATCATTATCTAATTATGATACTTATGAAAAGTTACGGTGGAAACGCTTCACACGTATAACACCCCTATAATGCTCATGAGGATGGTGTAAGTACGTTTTAAGATGCTATAATGTTTTTAATGCCCCTTTAATGTCCTATTACGTTTGGTCTAACATTACCATCAAAGGTTTGGAGTTTGGGAGGATCCTCAATATAGGTGGAATGCTTTTGAACAATTGAGTTATCGGACCAATGAGTTTTGTTGAAAACCCTTTGATGGTATATTGGTATGTGTTACTTTATGTTAAGGTCATGTGTGGAATTGTGATGTATTATTGTATGATGATGCTACGCTATTATGATATTAAGTTATATAGCTTAACAATTAAATATTCATGTTTGTTAATGTGAGAATTCTATATGTGTGGCATAAATGAAGAATGATGGAGCTAGAAATACAAGAGAGAAACATGAAGTTACTCACTAGGATTAACTACAAAAGTTAGTTAACTCTCTTATTAGGACCTCCAGTATTATTAAACTTTAGAGTTAATTACACAAATGATATTTGTGGAATGTCAATATTGCATCTATGGTATGAATATTTATGTATAGGGACCATCCGTGTGATTAACTCTAAAATTTATTATTTTAATTAGATTGATTAGATGCATGGATGATTTATAACTAACCTAACACAAATATATAGACAGACTAGAAAATGTAATCTAAAATTTAATAAAATAAAATAGACGATGTATGCTAGCTAATTTTGTAAACGTACGTAGCTAGACAAAGATGATCTAGTTAGACTATAAAGATACAAATGCCTACTCAATTAAAAATAATTCTCAAATATGTGATAAACTAAACCTATTGGCCGGTTAAATAAGTTTATTCACTCGGCCTTCACGCCCATATATAAGCATCGTATATTTGATCTTTTAGTTGTTTTTTATAATAGTTTTCTATACGGGAAGTGTACCTTGAACTGAAAGAGTATAACATAAATAATAATATTGAATTTGTTCTAAACGTTTATTACGGATAATAACCGAACTAGTTACGAAAGTCTTTGCAAGCATCCTCATCCTCACCTATAATTATGTAGCAATCGACAAGGCACAAAGAGCATGTAGAATACAGATCGGCTTAAAAATTAAACTCATAAAAAGAACGTCAAAGTAAAGGCATAATATTTTGGAATTTGGGTGGCTATCTCATGCTCGATTTCTAAGCAATTGTTACGATGGATCAAATCTATTAGAAATATTATGTTTTTTCTTTAACCAAAAGATCTATGACATATCAATACCAACGTATACAGAAAAATCATATACCCATATGATTAAGGGTTTAAATTTCATGATAGATAAAATGTGTAAATATAAATAGGATTAAAAAGTGAATAGCAAATTGATCATTAAGTCAAACACTTTAAATTAAATAGTAAGCGAATTTCTTATATTGGGACAGTTTAATCTAATCAGCAATTTGTATTTTTGTAATATTTCAATTAAATGCTGATCAGTATGTGACAAAATGTGGTCACTTTTATATTAAATACGTGTTCATCTCAAAGATTTGGATGATTCTCATTTCTTGCCAATTAATGGCGTAATTCAAGCTACAATTCTTCAAAAAGAAAATTTTCTCTATGTTTTTACTTTTTAGAAAATTAGATCAATTTCTATACTTAGTCTGATTCGTTAGACGGTGCCGGTGACAAATTTATTATTTTTTGAACGACAAATTTATTATTAGATCAATTTTATATATTTTCAATTACCAACCCACCTTAGTCCCACTTAAGCCCAAGATTGTTGCTCTTCGGTGTTTATATGTATGAATGCGGATCGTAAAAACAAACATATCCAATGGTTCTTAATCTAAAAAATTGACAAGGTGGCGTATCTTGGGGGCTTACAAAGCCATTGGTGAAGCTCAAACAAGGCTATTTATCTCTATCGATTATTGGTATTTGTTTCTTATGATTTAAACTAATGACCTTAATGTCCCAACAATTTTACTAGTTGCTCCAAGCTCGCCCTCCTCCACAAAGTGTAGGGTAAGACCAGAACGCTTCACAATCTAATGTATTCAACCTTACAGTACACTTTGTGTAGGAGGTGTTTTCACTTTTCAATGACATGAATTTCATGACAGTCATATGGATACAACCTTACAAGTTGCTCCAAGGCTGTCTGTATGGACCATTTTAGTCAACTTTATTTATATCTTTGACTTCTTCTTGAAATGACATGGCCAATTTCCTCATGCCTACTCTCCTTTCACTCTTTAAGCTCACATTTAAAACTATCTGACTGGTGAACACATTATTTATAATAACATGCTTTACGCCTCAAACAACTCATCTACACAAAGAAATAATCAACACAATCAATGTAGTTTTTATGTTTTTGTTATATTTATATGTAATAAGTTTAGAAACAATTTGACTTACCGAGAATACACGTAGCAACTGATGAATACACAATGTACGAAAACATTAGGTAACTATAGTGTATACTAATGATTTCTAGGTCTTATGCTCAAGTGGAAGGTGAAAGGCTTTGACTCTTTTGAAGATCTATGGTTCAAACCTTGAAATTAACGTAAAATTACTAACTTGAAGTTACGTGCTACTAACCACTAACCACTAACCTGCCGTTATAAAAAATATAATGTATTTTCTAACATACAAATTTATATATCAAAGAATATTCTTTTTGGAATTGTAACCTATTCATTAGTGAATCCACTAGGGGTTTCCATACAACTTGTGGCTCAAACCTCTATGGAACTGGCTTGGTTGAAAGGATTGTTCAAGGTTGACTCACTTGTAGATGAGTCAAGTTCAAGCCTAGGTTTTCAACTTGGTAGAAGATTTCCAAGACAAGCGGAGCTAACTCATTTAAGATTTCACTCTAATTCGAGTTGATTTTGACTAAGCTCGTGAACAACCCTAGAATCCTAATGGTTTGTATATGTACACTGGTTCCATCAGTATGTGAAATGAGCGTGATAAAACCTAACCACAACATGCAACATACCTTTTCCAATGCCAACAATTACTGACTGGAGGGCATCAGTAATTAAAATCATGGACCAGATGAGCATGGGTGGTATGCTAATAGGAAAAAGATAAAGCAGAGGAGCATGAGTTGTAAAAATAAAACTTTTAAGACTGAAAATGCTAACAAAAGTGCCCAAAGTAATCCTCTTTTTGTTCTTTTATGCAGAGAACCTCACCACACCACACTCTAATCATCTTTACAGATGTTATTCCAACAGTTCATGCACCAAATCATCACTAACATTATGCTCATGACACTTAATTTTACCACCCTAATGAACCAAAATTGAAAACACTAACAAGTCTTCAACAGTTGGATTCAATTTATAAAGTTCTCCACATAATAAAACAATATATTGTCATAATAAATAAAGCCAAACTTAAGTTACAAAAAGAATGCAATTGCTCTAAAGATTCCAATGTCATAATCTCATCTTGTTTGATATCTACATTGAGCCTTGATCAAATCAACCGATTTCACCATCTCCGTGGCCCATTATGTGCATCAAATGCAACAGCCCTACGTCTAGACGACAATGATCTACTTCCATCACTGGCTCGATCATCAGAAGTCGAGCGAACGCAAAGCCAAATCCCTTCTTCCATTTCTTAAAAATCCACCTCTAAAACAAGAAAACAAACTTCCCAATGCTCGACTCAATCCATTTCGTTCTCTAGCAACATTCCCTCTTGAAGCCCATGAAATCCTCCTTGGAACACCACTGTTGTTGAACCCACCATCCATTTCTGTATAAACCACCGGTAATTCTCTCTCACCACCTCTTCTTCCACCGGAAAATCTACCAACTGCAAACCCGCCGCCAGGGAGCCGCCATACTGTTAACCCAATAGCTTCTTCTTCACTGCTAGATTGGTTATTTGCAGCATTATGACCTCTGTTTGGACTTGATGAATCTGCGGTTTCTGATGGCAATTCATGGCGGCAAACAGGGCATGAATTACGTATAGCTAGCCAAGGAAGAATGCAATCTGAATGGTATAAATGTTGGCAATGCATTTCTTTAGCTTCTGAACCTAAATCAAAGGGCTCTTGACACACAGCACAGTAAGATTCAATTAAAACATGATGTTCTTGAATTACAACTGTTGGCAGTGCCTCAATTGCTGCTTTTGATGCAGGTGGATTGTTGTCAATTCTCCCTAATCCATTACCTTCAATTTGAGCCAATTGATCCAACAACCGATCAAAACCCGACCCAAGTAAGAACTCCGACATACTAACGGGTAACGGTCGTAGACCCGACCCGGATCCATCGTCGTAATACAGCTCATACCCGGTACCTCCGGTGGATTCTTCAGGTGTGCTTGTGGCTGTGGGTCCCCGGAGAACGATGACGGGGTTAAACGGTGACCGTTCACCACCATTTCTTCTAGGTCGCCGGAGCAACGGTGGGCTCGGGAACCTACTCCGGTGAAAGTCAGAAATCAAGGACCCGTTTGATCTGTTGGGGCTATTGATCTCCTCAATGAATCCTCCGGTGCAATCGGGACAAGATAAAGATGAATCTTGCAGATGGGTTCGAACCCTAACGAATCGGTTGCATCTGTAGCACCAGTAAGATGATGATAATGATGATGATGATGATGATGATGATGATGATGATGATGATGAAGACCCAACCGTTGACATCTATCTATGGTTTCTATAAACCGATCTCTCGAAAAATTCGAACCCAAAATCCACCCACCTAATTTACGATATCCCACTTTACTTTCACTGCAAGAAAACCTCAAAGATGAAATCTTGTTAGTCCGAAATGAACCCTAAATGGTGTAAATAAGAACAAAATCCCAAATGGTATAAACTGAGAATAAGAATCTTGAATGAAGATAAATTGATGGAATAAAGCATGAAAAGATTGGAATATAAAAATGGGTTGATTAAGGAGGAAAAAGGAGTGAAATGGGGTGGAAAAGGGGAATCTGTGAGGCGTGGAGATAGGTGATAAAGAAAGAGAGAGGGTGTGAGGAATAGGAGAAGGGAAAGTGAACGTGTGAGAGAGATTGGTGTGGCATTAACATTAACGCTTGCGATTACCACACACGTCGGATTACTTTTAGTCCAACTTATGGTTTCAAAACATCTTTTTTTACATTTCCTCCCTTCGTTTATAAGGTGTGTGTAGAGTGGTTGCGGCTTGATTTGTGGATGTGAGAGATAAGGTATGAATATGACTAAGAGGAGTTGAGGGAGGGTGAGGCGGTTACCGTTCAATGTCTTCATCGAGAGCTTATGAGTGAGAAGGGAAGTCTAGAGAGGCGATCGGTTATTTTGAGTGGAGGTTCGGGGGGACGACTCTGTGTCTCCTTATATGACTTTAAGTTTTGGTCACCTAAGGCTTGTAAGGTGCCGCATCAGGTTTCATCCCGCATATGACATCTCTAACTTGTTTTTTCTTTGCATCCATCTCACATCTTCACAGATCAATAAATACAACTTGAGTTTCTTGTATTTAGGTTGTACTGTGTGGGTGTGGCAATGTTTCTATTGCTAATATGATGCCACATCACTATCAGCTAACCCATTTAAAGTTCTATGTCAAAAACATACGTATTAGCCTAATATAACCTTCTAAATTAATTTTTTACTAGACTTGGTTAAGCGTAGCTCTCCTCCTACTTTTCTTAATTCACCTCCTTCGACTTATCAAATCAGTAATCGGTGAACTTACAATACGCATTATTCTGGTTGTGAATTCGGTTTTCCGTTCAGTCGACGGTTCCACAAATCTTGCTTGTTTGGAGTTCAATCGAATAAACCGGTTTAATTGGATAACCCAACCGAACAAACCCGGTTTAGTAGCTTAAATTCGGTTCAGTTAGAAAAATTTTTTCTACTTGCGTCTGTTCGGTTTTTGGGTAAGCCCAAAAACTTTCAAAGTCTAAAAGATGGATGAAGAGCCCTGTGTGTGTATAACTATGGTAGAAAAATAAGTGGGCCAATCAATATGGGTGGGCTGAGTGAATGATCTTAGAGTTTGGAAGGGCTTAATCAAGAATATTGGATCATTTAATTGGGCTAGTGGGTGTGTGCAAAGTGCAAACAGCAAAGAGGAACAATGGGCCCAAGTTTGAGGGGTTCTCGCACAACTGTTCATCGAGTTTTTCTGGGCACGGTTCGCGAGTGGTTGCTGAAGGGACGGACCCTTTAGTTAAGGGCTGATTTGGTAAGGAAGCCCACAGATAGAGGACAACCTTTGCGAATCGAAAAGGGGAGTTTTAAGTTTTAACTATTATATTTTAAGCGAATTTTTTGTTGCTGTATGATATGCTTGATTTTATGATTGGTTAATTAACCCTTGATCACTAACTTGAGTTGATTGAGGTGTTTAATGTATTTGTGTATTGGAACTTCATTGCATCATGTCTGATATTTGGTTATTTTCATTAGAGATCAAGGTGTTGCTGTATGCAAGTCTAGGTTGTTGATACTTAATCGAGATCACGTCATGCATCTTTATTTATTCGGCTAAAAATCGTTAAGTTGTATGAATTATTCATCACTCACGTATCTTAAACTACTTGACAACTTAAGTATATTTATGTGTTTATCATTCTTTTGTGTTGACAATCTCAAAGTGCAAGCATTTTCATTTACTTGATTCTCTCAATATTCCTGTCTGATTGATTTCGGCTTTGTTAATTTCCTTTGTATGAATAGTGTTTTAGCTAAATCTGTGAGTGATAACTATGCATAAAGAATCAATTTTGTTAGACTTAAACATGTTTGACCCCTTGGGTTTGAAATTTTTTATTTGAGTTTGAGAAATATGAAAGAAAGAAAAACTAGTTACACCCATCTACAGACCAAAATTAGAAACAACAAAAGAAAGAAACAAGCCTACAACGTCGCGAGAACTATTCAACTTATTAACTTGCTATCGATCGAGGATGGTGTAGTCAAACCCGCTTCAATATCAATATACTCTTCCCCGATTCCCGCTGACCAATTACTTACATTGTCTATAAAAGATGAAGATGGATAAGAGTGCACATAATCCTCAAACTCCCACCCATGGCTACCCTTCTCGCCACTCTCACATGGCGGTGCTAAACCTTCCGGCAAGGGAATCTCCCCTTCCAAGTACCTAACCACCTGCCTCATAGCCGGTCGCGCTGATGGTGCATTACTAGAGCACATTAACCCGAGCTTAATGACCATCAAAACCTCCACCTCATCAAACTCACCTTTTAACTTTGAATCAACCACCTCAAGAACCACCTCTTTGGTCCACTTATCCCATACCCAATCAACCAAAATGAGCTCCTCGGGCAACGCCTTCGGCTCAGTGGGTCTCCTTCCACAAACCACCTCTAACAACAACGCCCCAAAAGCAAACACATCTGAGCTCGTGGTGGGCTTACCGGTTCGAGTCAACTCAGGAGCCAAATAGCCTAATGTGCCCACCACTTTAGTTGTGCTTGGGTTTGAACCATGTTCACACAACTTAGCCAAGCCAAAATCGCCTAAACGCCCGTTTAGTTCCGAATCTAACAACACGTTTCCAGCTTTGATGTCTCTATGAAGCACTGTTTGCTCCCATTCTTCATGTAAATACAACAATCCGTGAGCTACATCCTTTATGATCTTGAACCTTTGCTGCCAAGTTAAATTAATTTTGGGATTATCATAAATATACCTATCTAAACTACCATTAGCCATGAAATCATACACAAGCAACAAAACTTGTTTCTTTCTACACCAACCTAACAACTGAACCAGATTTCGATGGCGAAGACGTCCGATCGTTGAGATTTCCGACACAAACGCCCTCATCCCCTGTTCTGATTCGTTCGAAATTCGCTTTACTGCCACTAGAGTTCTTGAATTCGGTAAAACCCCTTTGTAAACACTCCCAAATCCACCAAACCCGAGTAATTCTTCACTTCTAAACCCCTTTGTAGCCTTCTTCAACTCTTTGTATGAATACCTATGTGGGCCTACATCAAGCTCCCATTCTTCAATCTCATCCACATTCTTCAATCTCTTGATCACAAAAACAACAGCAACAACAACTATGATAGCAAGAGCTAAACTTACAGCTACAGAAACACCAATTATGAAAGATTTGTGATTCTTTTTAGCCCCTGGTGTTGAAGGTAAATCATGAAGATCAAAAGATTGAGCTTTTCCACTCATGTTAAAGCTCCAACCAAAGACATAATGAGAACTTGAAAGCACACCTGTGGAAGCTGAAAACCCCACGTACATAACATCTTCAAGCACCGATGAAAGATCCACCGGAACCGACAAGATCGGCGTATTGGGCTTCTGTGAAGACGATGAAAGAGTGACGTTTAATTGGGGTTTTAGAGCATCATAATCCACCCAAGCTTGAATCTTTTTCCCATCTTTAAGATTAAGATCATGTTTCCTTGAATCACCATCGACAAAGAATCCAGCTTTTGTGGAATTCTTGGATAACATGGAGTTGAGGTTGATACCAACATGGTTGTCATCAATGTCACCGAATTCTAAATCTTGAACCGTATCGAACTCAACGGCGAATAGGTGGTTGGATGTGTTGCCATTGTTGGTGATGTTAAGGATTCCAAGATACTGGTTGGGTTGAGCTCCGGTGAGCTCTTTCGTCGGAGATATGGTGAAAGCCATCCCATGGCCACCTAACTTTTTGTACTTGGGTATGATGGCGAAAACGAAAGAGGTGGAGAATGAGAGAGGTGCTTTAGTGTTGGGATTCTTGAAACGGATCGGGTTCGGGTAAAACCCGTGACCGATTAAGCGGGGATTTCCGTCAGTGAGCTCGAGAATGCCGCCGGGAATGATTCCGGCGGCACCGTTTGTGGATATGTGGTCGGAGTTTTGGTCTTTGAATCCATTGAAGGTGAAGGAGAAAGAGGAAGATGGTGTAAGGAGATGAAGAATAATAATGATGAGGCGGCATGTGAGGTGGGAAGAGGACATGTTTTGGTCATAATAGGTGTGTTTTGTAGTCCAAATTGGTTATATATAATAACATAAATTTTAGTAGAGATGAGTAGCGAAGAGACTATGAAAATTATGTGTACTGTATATGTAAATTAAAAGTTAGATGTATAAAAGTATTCATAAAAAAGTTTTTACATGTATTTTTATTTTTATTGTTTAGAGTTTTTTTTTACATCTCTATCAAGATCAAGATCAGGATCTCGATCTCGATCTTCATCTTTAGTTTTATACTTGTACGAGTTATGATTTTCTAAATACAAATATAAGCTATTCATCAAATGTTTATAATTTTTGTGTGATCTTAGAGAGATAAAATAATAATAAATAAATATTTTTGAGTGAGATAAAGATAGAGATGAGATAATGCTATTGTGAATGCTCTAACTATAAGTTATGTTATGTAACTCGTTTTAGTTTTTTACAAGTTACATATATATAATTTATTCTATCATCATTTTGGTTTTATCATGAATATATATTAATTGAGTTAGTATATATTTTAAATAATAGGATGGAAGTTTACTTAAGTACACATTAAACAATTAAAAAATAAATTATATATAAACTATGTGATTGATTAAAGATAGTTTTTCTAGTTTCATATATTTTTTATCTTACTTTTGTAAATGGTGTGTTATAAATGTATTGTAGCATGTGTCATATTCAATTAGTGAGAGAAGAAAGTAGAAAGATGGGGAGAGAGAAATAAAGGAGTGATGGTTGTGTAAAGTGGAGGAAATGTAGTGGGATGGCGGTTCACTGTTGAATGATCTCCATTTGGCGTTAGGCAGTAGAGGGTTGAGATATTTTCTATAATTTTTCACAAACTTTTTTTCTAAATAAAAATAAATTCAAATCCTTTTAACCATATGCAATCGAGCTCACCGTGAAGGAGAAAGACGACATGCAATACAAGTTCTAGGGGTGAAAACGCGCGTGGAAGCACCGCTCATGAAGAAGAGATGTGCTTTATTTGAGAGAGGGGAGGTTTTTTACAATCCGTGAAAATGGTACACGTTCTTCTCGTGTTTAAATGGCTTTGTACATAAAGGTTACACAGTACAGATGTTCTTATGAAGTATATGCAAATGGACACGTGTCAAACATTTTATTTTATGTATTGTTCTACACCATGTAAGTTGAGGGTGGCCAAAAACCGACCACCAATGTATATGTGAAAGGAACAAACAATAACCGATTGACCACTATAAATTCTTTTGAAAATCGCTTTCAGTTTACTTGGGTTGGAACCATCTAAAAGTGGAGAAACGCATTATGGTTTCTTAAACTTATTTCACGTTTCACTGAATTGTCTTAAAACTTGTTTTATGTTTATGAAAAACTAGTGTATAAATCTTGAAACATCGTTATGGTTGAAATTTGAATAATTAATATTTTAAGTTATTTTATGTATTATCTTTGTATTTAAATAAAATATTTTGAAGTTGCACAAACTTGTTAACTGATACATTGGTTAGTTCGTTTGCCGTGTAGTTTGATATATTATTCTTTTGTAGTAGTCATGGTAAGCAAACCCAAACCCAACGAAAATATCCGAAACTCGAGACGACTGGGACATGTATGAGATTGGATAAACAGTATGGGACCGGATATAAGATTAATTTTTATTTTTTTCGTTGGTATGGGACGGATATGGGATTGCATTGTATATCCGTTTACCTGACCCGACTACCCGATTAAGCATACTTGTTTACCTGAATATAGACCTGAAATTATTTTACTTTGGGAAAGGTTTCAAATACAAAGTTTTGCAAAACTAAAAAGTACAAGAATTAATCTCAATCATCAATCTCTTTAATCAATGGTTAAAATCAAATTATAAAAAAAGTTTTGCTAGAGAGGTATTTTAGGAATTGTCATTTTTGTTGACCTTTTCTAAGTTCTCTCATTTTTTTAAATGTTCATAACTTTTATGTAAGACATATTTTTATAATAAAAATTACATAATAAAAAAGATGTTTTTTATCTTTAAAACGAGTACAACGTTGTTATAAAAAATGTAATAACTTTTTTATGTTTTAAGCTTATATCTCGTCCTTATGTTTTTAGTGCAGTTCATTGTGTCATTTTGTTAATTATTGTGTTTTTCTTAAATAAAAAATTTTAAAAAAATATAACGATGGAATAACATTATTGTGTATCTTGAATATGTAGAACACATTAATAAATCAACAACTAATTAATGTAATACATTGAAAACAATAACAAAATAACACAATGCCTTATTATGTTTTTTGATAATCATTGTGTTATCTTGAACATTATAAGTTTTGATATATATACGTTGATGAAACAACATCACAGTGTACTTCTAGTAAAACACAATAATAGATAACAAGTTTATATAATCTATAAAAAATAATTATAAAAATAACATATTGTGTTATCTTCGACACTGTGTGATGCAGGAGCATCTATAAGTTAAATTTGAATATGTATTCAAATTAATTATCTTTTTATTTATTTAGAGTATTTTTTCTCTATTTATCATTATCTTTAGTTTGTTAGTAGTTTAGTATAAATAGAGGATTGGGTTAACATTTGTTTTGGAGTTTTTGATTAAGTTTAAAATATAAGAACATTGTTCTTGGAACCTTTTGGTTCGTTTATCATCTTTGATTAACTATTTGTTCTTGAGCCATTTGATCGCTTCCGTAACTGCATCATTTGGTATCAGAGCTTTGGTTTTCAAATGGCTCTACGTGAAGGCGATTGTTTTCTTGTTCGAAGAGTCGCCGACCGAGGCATCGACAAGAACAGTGGTGGTTCATGTGCTCACGATCGAGGTCAGCTTTCAACTTGCAGATTCGCCGACAGAGGCAGCGATAAAGTTGGTTCCGATCCATGGGATCGTAAGATCGAAATACTCAAAAAACGGGTCCATGATCTTGAAGCACAGTTACCTAAGGAAACTAATCCAAAAGGTTGCGTCTGGGACGGAGACTTTGGAGAAGAGGAGCATCCTTACGGTATGTGCAATCGTATCTATGATTTCCCTCCCGTGTATGATGAATACAGGGACAATGAATGGTATTTGTGGGCAACTGGTGGTTTGATTGAAAGACTTGAACATGAGTCATCTATAATGTTTCCAGGTACGTTTGATTCGTTTCATAAAAATAATCAACTATTAGATCGTTGCGGTTCGGGCGAAATAATGGATTTAAACAACAAATTGATGAACCGGGAGTTGCCAAAGTATGGTCAATTTTCGTTTGGAAATTATGACGAATTTTTGGAGGGCTCTTCATTTTTTAATAATGGTACTACGGTGATTAACAATGACTGTGTTGAAGAAAATAATCAAAATCAAATGCCAACAATCACGAGAATTACATTTAAGGATACAATTAATTTAAATTTTCAAATTGCAAAGAACAAGGAAGGTTTGAATGGTTGCTTGATAATTTTGGAAGACCATATCAGTAAAAATATTCAAACCGAAGATGATAAGGAAGGTGAATTTGTTTCTAAAATAAATAATTTGAGTCGAGATAATGGTGGAGTTAATAAAGGTAAAGGTAGAATTAATTCACACCCTACATGTGTGGATAAGGATGGTTCACAAACAAAATCTTTTGATGATATGCAATATCATGCGATTGATTTAAATGAGCAATTTTTAAAGAAAAATGAGCTAATTTTAAACGGAGATATATCTAGTGATGCAACATCAAATATTGAACATCATTTAGCTAGCGGGAGAATAAGCGATGATAAAGAAGGTAGTGTCGAAATAAGTAATGCAAGTGCATCATTCCACATGGTCTTGATTGCAACACACAAGAAAAAAGGTCAAGACGTTCCATTTGACCCGGGAGGTTTTTGCAAGACTCGAGGTCGAGTCTTCTTCAAGAGGGAGAGGATGATGCAGGAGCATCTATAAGTTAAATTTGAATATGTATTCAAATTAATTATCTTTTTATTTATTTAGAGTATTTTTTATCTATTTATCATTATCTTTAGTTTGTTAGTAGTTTAGTATAAATAGAGGATGGGGTTAACATTTGTTTTGGAGTTTTTGATTAAGTTTAAAATATAAGAACATTGTTCTTGGAACCTTTTGGTTCGTTTATCATCTTTGATTAACTATTTGTTCTTGAGTCATTTGATCGCTTCCGTAACTGCATCACTGTGAGTTTTAAAATATACTTTAGTGAAAGTATATCATTGTATATTTATAATTATAAAACATAATGATAGATGTATATAAACTATAAAAAATAATGACAAAAAAAATAAAATAATTTAAAACGTAAAACACAATAATAAATATATATAACAAATTATGTAAAATATATGACATAATAAACTAAAATTTAACACAATTAACGTATAAGACACAATGAGATAACGTATTTGACACAATTACTTAAATATCATTCTTTTTAAAACAATAGAACAACGTGTGTCAAGCTCACAATTCTTTTTGGGCGTTTTAGATTAAATATCATTTTTACTATAACCCAACACTTTTATTTTTTTCATTTATTCTACTTAATAATTATCTTATATATAATCATATCTTTATATATTTTATTTAATATTTTTTAACTTAATAATTATGTGTTAATATTTAAGCTTCCTATCATTTGCACCATACGACATCTTATAAAATTATAAAAAAACTCGTAGTGGAACATAAACCTAAAAATTATTAAGAATTAACTGAAAATATTGTTGAATACATATATGCAAATATAACTTTATATGATGCCTTAATTTCAATAGATAAGTGATGGTATGCCCAACAAGTAATTTGTATAACATCAATGGGTATGTCCGATTACCAGTGGGTATACTGATACATACCCGATGGGTTTTGAGCCGGTTTGGGACACATCTTTCTAATCAGTTATGATATTCGAATTACCCATACCGGTCTCAAACGCGCCTCATCGCCATTCTTATTTTGTAGGTACTTTCTACATGTAAATTGTAGCTTGTATTTGATTTTGGTTTACATATTCGCACTTAGAGCATTCACAATAGCTTTTCCTTCTATATCTTTATATTTTAATTAAATATAATATATTTTACATTTATCTCTAAATTTTAATTAAGATCTCACATCTCATTCTTTATCTATATATCTATTTCACTCACAAACAATTAATTTATTATTGTTTCTCTCTCTTATACATTAAAAAAATGCAAAGATTGATGAATAACAGATATCTATTTATAGAGAATCACTACTTACAAGTGTATAAAGTTTAGAGATAAAATTAAAGATGAAAATCCTGATGGACATACAAAATAAAAGAAATATATAAGCAATAGAGATAAAGATGAAGACTCAAATGTGAATGCCCAAAGCACTCAAAATGGACCCTTATTTTTATTGTTATAATTTATTAAAAATCATCACTTAATAAATTAATCCCTCATATTTTGAAACTCTCTCACATCTTATTTATTATCCTTAAAAATATAGAGATGTACTTCAGTTTTTTTCTAATATAAGAACTCTTTTTAGTTTTCCTTCAAAATATACGGATAAAATATAAGGATAAAGAATTAGATGTGAATGATTTTTTAAAGTTTACCTTACAAAATCATTATGAATGCTTTAGATGCTCCGATCTCCATTGCTAACTATAAATGCAGTTGTCACCACAAGTTCTCAAGAATATTTTACAAAATTTCTCTGCATATATTAAATTAAAAAAATTATGTAGTTGTCACCGCAAATTCTCAAGAATATTTTACACAATTTATTTTTCATCATTCGTAAAAGTTTTGAAACTTTTAATTTTAAAGGCATGATTACTTGTTACCACATGTGACACAAATATTTTAAAGAACGTTTTTAAATAAATTTATTTCTCATAATACATAAAGGCTTTACAGAATGAAAGTCCTTATGATATACATCCACAATTATTGCAAATTGATAGGTCCAATGAATTTGTGGCCTCACTATGTTGAACAGCAAAATAAAGAATGTGTGACACGTCATCGTGTTGAATGCTTCTATATGTTATCATCATGGATGCTGTATGTTTAACTTTTTCAAGTAAAGTTATTTTATATTTTTAATATTAAATTAGTAAAAAGTCATCCATCGTGTATGCTGGATTTTTAAAATTGAGTTATAAGGATATCATGTTATGTAACATGGTCTAAGAGCATTCACAGTAAATTCTCTATCTTTATTCATATAATTACATTAAAAATCATTACATATTTTTTTTTATTTTCAATCAAATAATACCTTTTATACCCTTATCATTACTTTTTTCTCTCTCTTCCACTCACAACCACTTTCAAAAATATTAAAAAATTTATAGGTATTGAACAGTGATTCTTCAAATATACCAATCAACAATTACATTTTCTCTCTACTTCACTCACAACCACTCAAAACTATTACATATAATATACCAAACACACTCACATAAATTTAAAAATTCCATTGTGAATGCTCTTACTTCACAAATGCGATAAGTAAAATGTGATTGTTTTTGTAAGTGTCTTGAGTAAAAAGTGATTGTTCTGTAGGCATATCACACCCACCTTTTTCACCTATACCTTAATTACTTGTGAAAAACGGTCTCACTTGTGAATCGATTTTTTAAAAGATGTTTATCAACTTATCTATCTTAAAAACAAACAACTATTGTCAAAATACAATTGAAACAATTAATTAAAATAACATAAAATTAAAACATATTATTACTTAATAGAAATAGAACATTATATTATTTGTTAAGGAAATGGTCATGTCCTTCTCGGTTTGGTATGTCATCACAATATGCTCTTTTTTTTTTATGTTTGTCAACTTCTATAAACATCATGTCTATTTTAGCTTCATTTGTTTTCGTAAAGCTTTTAAATATCAATGATTCCACAAATTTTTATAAAAGTGAATTGAATTTAATTATTACAGAATATTGAATCTTATATTAAACAATTATTAAAAGTTAAAATTGAAGTTGTTATTAAATTTATCAAACTTTTGTGTTTATTGACCTAACCATAAGAATCTAAGGAGCCAATTATGTTATTTAGTCGGTCTTGAAATTCTAGATAAAGTTACATGGATGTTACTTGTTAGGTTGGCTTAAACAAAAATGGAAAACACTAGATTTGTTCTTGAGTGTGTAAAATAAGCAATCAAAGCTTAAAACTACTTTTAGGATTTTAATTCTGATTAAAAGATACCAAAAGATAATGTACGTAAAGTCGAATTAATCTCATATGATTGCTTTGAAAAAAATTAAGAAGATAAATGTTAAGGTTACTTTTATCAATGTTTACACTATTATACCATAACGGAATAACCGGTCGGACTGGAAACCAAGACCCTAACCTAACAACCATGCAATTACGCCTCTTTGAAGACAACTAAATCTTATAAATATTTTATAAAAATATTTCAGTCTGATTTCATACATATTTATATATTACATCATTCGATTTTTAATTTCATCATAATTACTATTATTTTGTAGTTTGGTGATTGAATTTGAGCTAGTCACCGTGTGTTTGATGAATTTCCTCAAGGAATTGAAGATCTTGCAGGAGGATGAGTTGTTTATCAACAATTTGTTGTGTTCATTAAGTCATTTATAAATGCATTTTTATATAAACTAGTATTTCCCCACTCGCGCGTTGCGGCGAGGGTACCTTTTATGACCATGTTTGTAAGCATTTTTCTATTTAGATTTCATGCTTATTTCCCATCTTTCATATATACACAAAATAGAAAAACCTGGCGTATCGTGCACATCACAGGCATCTAGCTTATATACACGTACATTACTTTTACATTCACTTAATATTACGGCCTAAGTGCCATGTATGTGTTTGCAAGAGGCTGCAAAAGATGTCGACTACTCCTGCTAGTTGTGTTGCCTCATTGCCAGATTGCCTACATGTAATGCATTTTTTTGTTAGAATATATTTTTACATTTATAATAATAAATTTGACAGTTTTGGTATACCTAGTGTCTAAAATAGGTCTTGGTTAATTAGCCTTCAAGAAAAGAAGTACAAAAAGGAAAATATCAAAAACTAAACGCAGACACACACACACCAACCTCATCTCTTTGAATAATTTGTCTTCAAGATTAGAAGTATAAAAAGAAAGTTCAATGCCTTCTTCTAACATCAAAGCTAGCATATCACATTGAAAATTAACTTCCGACTCTATTTGTTGTGTGATATGATGAGATGCCATAAATTAGTTGATATACCCACATTGATAATCATTTAGATGCAAGATAGTTGAACCACCCTCATATTCATCTTTCCCGTACAGGCCTGAAACTCGTTTAAGGTTTATAAGTTTACCTTATGTGTCAAATTCCGGCCGCAACCAACATAAACCATCCTATTTGAGCCGAAAACCTGCTCCTTTGCCGTCGTATTTCAAATTATAGTACAACAATTATAAATCCAATCAGCCATGCTATGAACTAAACAACATCAACTGCTTATATTGTACACATAAGTTGCAATTACCCAAAAAGCATCAGTCTTTCAAAACATACCAGTTGCATCAGCATAGCTTCTGGTTGATGTAAAACACTTCTTATTTCACCTATGTTGACATGATTAGATGATTGTGCTTGTACTTTAATAACTAAAAGTTTAGGAACATATTGAAAATTAAATATTTAGTAATTATTCACCTTTTAGGTTTCTACTTGCAATTAGCTTGTACTTTCAATAGAATCTTCTTTTCTTGGTCATGGTGGGTTATACCATATCCCAAAATCAAACAGAACCCTTTCATTTTTTAAAACCTCTTGCCCTCTTTTAACTTTTTTTTTCTCTCTTGAAGTATGTAAGTCCATCACCTAATATCCATGAAGAAGGATAAAAATCAAAGCGGATTGAACAAAACAACATTCTTTGTACTTACCTGAAGCCAAATTAATGATTCTACTTGTATGTTTCAAATTCAAATGCAACCACATCAGCGATTATGCGAGCAATAATTCCAACCGGTAATTATGTCATGTTTTTGTTGATTCTAACGATTTGAAATATCACCCCCTTAATTCCAAAGACGATGGACTTTAATTAAAGATTAAAACTTAACATGCCAAAATCCTAAAAGAATGACATATCCAGTCACCTTATGTTTTGCTAATTATTAAAATATTTTCTATGCTCGGTTAAGGAAGAAGTAAGAATTCAAGATCATTCTGATTAGCTTATGTTTGTTATTAAATAAGGCTACTGTTAATACCGTGTAATTTCAGAACCTCTGTTTCAAAGTGCTGTAATCGTGATGCAATTTTCCAATGGCTGTAATAATTCCCAAACGAAAAAGATAGCAAAAGATGAGTTATAGTAGAAAAGTATAATCAGATAATGAGAAACAGTATCAACATAGTGGTTAAGGGGGAGGTGGGAGGCTTTGCCTCTCTTGGAGGTCCAAGGTTCAAACCTTGGCATTGGCGAATATTACTAACTTGGTGATACTAACTACTAACCACTAACCAGCCGTTCAAAAAAAAGAAACAGTATCAACACACCTAAATGCTAAATGCAATAACCAGATGATTAATTTCAAAAGATAAAGGCATGAAAGAATGTTATGAAAAAGGTAGTAATGCCGACCTGCCATAAAGATGCTGACCACAATTAAAGCCTCCAAACCCACTGATATTTGATCAATACCCAAGCAAGAATATGAGCAAAAGCATTTCAAAGCATCCTAAAGCATCATTGAATCCTTTGCTAACTGTTGCCACTAAGTGATCACAACCTTTTTTCCTTCAAGAACTAAAATCAAAAAGAGAATTAAAAAAACGAGAATCAAATTAAATAAATAAACTGGATCGTTAACAAAACAAAATCATAAACGTTATCTTAAATAGTTCATAATTGGGACTGCAGCTACGAACCACCAGTGAAACCTTCTTTATCGTCACATGAAAAACATGTAAATATTAAAAATAAATTATCAACAAGAAATTCAGATCAATTCAATTGATAAAACCGAAGAACCGAAACAACCTTTGGAAAATTAAGTAATCACGGATTCACTTTTCATCCTTGACCGTGGGTCCGTGGCCTTCAACCTGTTTATGACCTAAAAGAAAATAAAAAATAACAAATTCATAATAGTATGGTCTAATAGCAAGCAACAACTACATATCAGAGGTCCTTTGATACCAAATTCACATGTCCTTTGGTATAATATGGTATCATATGATAACATATTCAACCACATGATCACACAATTCATCAAACTAAATATAATTATCATAATGTTTGTAGATTGTAGTTAACCCTAGTATAAAATAATACGACTCTTGAGGAGACTGCCTGAAATTAGAAAATCACATAAAGAACAATGGCTTGATTTGGCTTACCTTACACCGACGACACCTAGCCTGGGACTGGAAGGTGAAAACATCTGACAAACCCTAGTGTAGAACTGGAGGGCGAAGGAAAATTCCCTGCCAGGAATTAAGCGTCAAGCATGAGTGGAAAACTGCCTATTGACTACTTCCATGGCAACGACGGCGGTGATGGCAATGCCGTTGGCGGCCCTGGTAGTGGTGATGGCGGTGGCGGTGGTGGCAGGGATGATGGTGTGATCTCTCTAATTCTTTCTCTCGAATTCTCCCAGATGTGATTTATACAAACCCAAGGCAAAGATCAGTCATCACCGGCGGCACTCTCTCCCTCCTCCCTATTACAGCTCCTGATTTTCCATTCTATCTCTACCTTTTCCCTTTCTTTCCAAGGAGCAGACACGTGGGTATTAGGAACGTAGCAGAGAAACATGTAGCAGAGAACACCAGACATCTCCCACCCTAGATAAACACCACGTAGCAGAGAACACAGACATTTCCCACTGTAGATCAAAACGGACGGACCTGATTTTGAAAATCACTATTCCTTCCGTTCTTCTTTAAATAGGTATATAATGCATATTTTTACGCTTGCCTTCACTGGAATTTGTGAAAAAAATAAATCCAATCGCTTAGGATAATCATTGGTCAATGCACAATTGCACATGTACTTGCAAAATATTATTGATCACATGTAACATAATAAACAACATGACGACAGTTAGGAATCATCAAATGTTCTAGTTTTGTTGTAGAGGTAATTTGGATTTGGTGAATAATTTGCGTTTTTTGCTTTTAACAGCCGATTCATTTAAATGCAAAAAAATAAATAAATAAATAAATATTTAACCGGGTAAATTTTCAAAGCATTAATATTATGTTTCTATGTAATGGTTTTTTATTTTTAAAGTTTGTCCTGTATGAAAGCTTATATTGATTCACATGTGAACCAGTGTAATAAGAACAAATATTGGTTCACATGTGAGCTAGTATTTTTTTAAAAAGGATTGTTTTTGTTGTTTCCTAAGTTCTATTTGGAAATATGTATAGAACTTTATGCATATATGGGAGGATTTAATTAATAAAATCATAAATATTATAACAAGTTATGAGAATTAAAAAAGATGTTTCCTTTCCAGAGTATTATTGAATCAAATAAAAACAAGCATAGTAAAGAGAATCCTAAAAAGAGCAAAACAGGTCGATAACAATTAGTAGCTTGTGACTGGGGTCCATATACAATGTGTCAATGTGAGACATGCACTTTGTTGTAATATTGCACATGAAAAATGATTCACACATTTCTTAGCAAACAATTATTGCTATTTTCATAGTGGTTAAACTTATAAAAGTTTTGAAACATTACAAGGACACAAGTCCTTTATCAAAGTACTTCTCATAGTATTTTGAAGACTTAAGTATAAAGTATTGAAAAATTATACGTCCATAAAAAAATTACATTTATATCAAGAATATTTTGAAAAATCTTAAAATAATAACCGGTAAAAATCTAACTATGATAAGGTTTAAACGGGTGGCCATCATAGCTTTTAGAAAATTTGAATCATACATACACAATCATAATTATGTAATTTATACGTGTTGTCCTGATTAATTTTCTCTGAGCAAGCTCTGTTCTTTATTGGTAGTATATACGTTTGGTTGTTTTAAAAAACATACAAAATCCTAATTCCTAAATGTCTTAGGTTTGGCACTTGTGATCATGTGATGTGGCTTCTGAAGTTTTGGTTGGCTCCATACGGTTGTATCAAAATCATACCTATGCGTTATCGCCTATTAGGTAATCCTGATACGTGACAAATGTGTAACACTGTAAAGGATAACTTGGATGTGACAAACGTAGACAACACAAATTAACTCACCCAAGATGAAATAGTAGTTGAAGAACAAATACACGAAGACAAGGTGAACATCAGAATGTCTCCTTTATCCGATGAAGAACTTGCTTACAAATTACAATTTGTCTATTCGCATTGACAACAACATTGTATACAAAAAATAAACATTAACCGACGAATAAAATCAGGACATAAAATGTATTTTTAACATTGTAATTTCTAAAATTATATTTTTGTAGTGATTTTTATTTTCTCTATTCTAATCTTAAAATTAGTAAAAGTTGGATTTTATGTTGTTTATTACTCTATTTTCTATTTTTGTATTTATTTTTAATAGTTTTCTTGAGAAGTTATGTTTCTTCAATGAATTAATGTTATTTTGTTTCTAAAAAGTATAAAAATATATGAAAGAAGAAATTAGTGTTGTTTTCTTAATGCAATGATTTTTCTAAATAAGATTTAAAAAAAATACGTTTTAATATAAAATTTTGGATCCGGCCATAACTGACCCACATCGGTTCCCATCGGTTAGGGTTGTGGCCTTCATGAATCTGTCTCGAACTGGAACCGGGTTTTACCAGCAACTGGTTTTAACCCTGCAAACTTGGAACTGATTCAGCCCCAAACCAAACTTGTTTGTGAGCCCACACCAATTCATGCACCTCTAAACCGGATCAAGGCCCGCTTCCAAATTCTTTAGTTACTTAAATTCGCAAAAGGAACTAAAAGGCTGGTTCATGGGATCAGGAATCCTTTACTGGGCTTCATATAACTCATTTAAATGGCCCTTAAAAGATGGCAACCACACGGCCCAGACCTGTGTATACTAAATGGACCATCATAATTTGGATTTTGGCGCCCATTAAGCTTTGGATCCGGGTCCGGTGCAGTTCTCATTGCCCCGTGTTCTCACCCTAAGTCAATCGTCTCCCTATCTTACTGTCATCGTTCTTTGTTATCTGCTAATCGCCTCACTAGCTACACCCGCAACCACAACCTTATCATCGGCCATAACATTTTCATTTGTAAATATTATTATGCTAAGAAATGTAACATCTTTTAATGTATAAAAACTTCAGACCCGACATTATTATTGTCACTCTCTGTAAATATAATCGGATGACGCGCTAGACAGTAGGACTGTCAAAATCAACTGGTGGTGTCCCTTAAGAATCTTGATGGTTGTTCCCGGTGATTTCATGAAGTTGAAGATGGTAGGTGATTAATGGTGAAGACAATGGGTTGTTAAAGAAGAAGAAAATAAATAGTAGAGAAAGAAGAGAGAGAGAGAGAGAGAGAGAGAGAGAGAGAGAGAGAGATTTATATATTTATTAAGTAAATATATTGAATGACTAACTTACCCTCATATGCATTACTAGACTTAATTGAAAAATTAACGTTCGTCAGAGCAAATGACGTAAACTATTACAAAATATTAACATAATTAATGTTTACTGTAATTTATTTAATTTAAGGATGAAATCTGAAATTTAATATAAATTAAAAAAACAAAAAATGTAATTTACTCTTTGTGTTATGTGATTTTTAAATAAAAGTTGCCGTTCAAAAAAAAAATACCCCGGTTAGCTTCTAGAAAACCGTTCATTTGAGTGGAATTCGAAGTTACGGCTTTTGAGTTTGACCGCCTATTTAGATTTGGGCCTCAACGTGGGGTTATAACTTATGATGCTATATTAAAACCCGGGTTATTAAATAGCCCGATACACAACCGGTTTACCCGGCTCTTCATCGACTCATCATCCGACTATATTAACCCTAACCCCCATAACTCGGTCGCTCCGGACCTTCGATGAAGAAATTTTAAAATTCGAGTAAGTTTCTAACTCATCAACCTTCTATCCTGTGTAATCAACGTCCCTTAGGCTCTTACTGTAGTTAATTTTGCCTATATATATATAATTGTTGGAAGATTGAATTCGATTCCGTAATTGTTGAGATTTGTAGCTTCTAATGCTGTAAATTATTAGTGTTTACGATATCAAGGATATAGCAAGTGCTATATCTGAGAAAAATGGCTTCTGACTTGGAACCAGTACCTGTAAATTCACAAAAACATGATCCAGCATGGAAGCATTGTCAAATGTACAAAAGTGGGGATAAGGTTCAGCTTAAGTGTATATATTGTGGGAAGATGTTTAAGGGAGGTGGTATTCATAGGATTAAGGAACATCTTGCTGGTCAGAAGGGTAACGCGTCTAGTTGTTTAAGAGTACAACCTGATGTTCGTCTGTTGATGCAAGAGAGCTTAAATGGGGTTGTAGTGAAGAAGAAAAAGAAGCAGAAGTTAGCTGAAGAGATCACGAATTTTAACTCGGGTGAGGCTGATTCTTTTGGGAATCAATGTGCTTTGAACAATGAAGTTGTGATGGTTCCTGTTCCTGAAGCTATTGAGCCGGGTTCTAGTTTAATAGTGAATGAAGAAGTGGAGGGTACTGCGAGTAATAAGCGAGGCGGAGGCAGGAGAAAGAAAGGATTTAAAGTGAGAAAAGGTTCAAACGCGCTAGCTCTTAATGATCCTGTGTATGATGATTCGAAAAGGGTTAACCATCAAGTTAGTTTAGCAATTGGGCGATTTTTCTTGGACGCTGGAGTACCATTAGATGCTGTGAACTCTATATATTTCCAGCCTATGATTGACGCAATTGCTTCACAAGGGTTGGGGGTTGTGGGACCTTCTTATCATGATCTTCGAAGCTGGATTCTGAAGAATACAGTTCAAGAAGTGAGAAGTGATGTTGATCAATGCATGGGGAGTTGGGGAAAAACTGGTTGTTCTGTTCTAGCTGATGAATGGACATCAGAAAATGGAAAAATGTTTTTGAATTTCTCTGTGTATTGTCCTGAAGGGCTAATGTTTCTTAAATCTTTTGATGTAACCAACATTAAGGACTCCACCGAAGCTTTATTTACTTTGTTTAAGGAGGTTGTTGAAGAAGTTGGAGTGAGAAATGTGCTACAAGTTGTTACTAAAAAAGAAGGGCGTTACATTGAAGTAGGGAAACAAATAACTGCTAATTTTCCTACCATTTTCTGGACTCCATGTGCAACTCATTGTGTGGATCTGATATTGGAGGATTTTAGAGCACTTGAATGGATAAGTACTATACTTGAACAGGCTAGATCAATATCAAGATTTATTTACAATCACAGCCTTGTTTTAAATATGATGAGAAGGTATACTTTTGGAGTTGATATTGTTGTAGTCGGTTCCACACGTGCTTCAACCGATTTCTCTACATTGAAACGGATGGTAAGTATCAAACACAACCTTCAATCCATGGTAACCTCAGAAGAATGGATGGAGTGTCCATACTCCAAAAAGGAAGAGGGTTACACTACTTTAGATTACATTAGCAATCCATCTTTTTGGTCCATGTGTACAGTAATCACCCATTTAACAGATCCTTTATTGAGGCTTTTGAGAATTGTCAGTGGAAAAAAGAGACCAGGAATGGGGTATGTTTATGCAGGGGTATATCGAGCAAAAGAAGCAATTAAGAAAGAACTTGTTGATAAGAAAGATTATATGGTTTATTGGAACATAATAGATCGTAGGTGGGAACAACTTCATCGCCATCCCCTTCACATTGCTGGTTTTTATCTTAACCCAAAGTTTTTCTATAGTACTGAAGGAGATATTCATCTTCAGATTAGATCATCGGTCTATGATTGTGTTGAAAGATTGATTCCTGACACTACAATCCAAGATAAAATAGTTAAAGAGACAACATTATATCGTGAGGCTGCGGGTGATTTTGGGAGGAAAATCGCTATACGAGGCAGAGATACCTTATTTCCCGGTAATCCTAAATGTTATTTTTGTTTTTAATTTAATCATAATTTGTTTTTGAGCTATAATTAGATTATTCTTGTTTTGATTATTGATTGACAATAGCTGAATGGTGGTCAACATATGGAGGGGCTTGTCCAAACTTGGTTTCCTTAGCCATTCATATCCTCAGTCAAACCTGTGGTTTGGTTGGTAGTACACCAAACAAAATTTCTTTCCAACATATTCATGAAACAAAGAATTACGTAGAACACCAAAGACTCAGTGACATTGTGTTTGTTCAATACAACATGAGATTAAAGCAAATGTAAGTCTCAAATGTTTCTCATTATGTTGTTCTCTAGAATCTATTTATATGTAGAAGAGAATTTGAAATACAACTGATCTTGTAGGTTTTACAACAAAGAGCAAGATAACCCTGATCCCATTTCATATGACAACATCAGTTCTGTTGAGGCATGGGTAACAGAGAAGGAGATCCACTCAAATGAGATTGATAGGTCTGATTGGATGACAGTTGATCCACCAATTGGTAATGTCCTGATATTAGGACCTGAAGTTGATGACATTGAAGCCCTTGGTGAAGGTAGTTTCTAATTTTATTTAAATATTGAAGAAAGAGTTAATGTGTGTGGGTTTCCATATAAAAACATAGCATTAGAGTCTTCACTTGCCAAATTTCGTGTAGTGATTGTTGATAGTATATGCTCTCTTGCTTATAGAAAACAATGTTAATTTCATGAGCCTTTATCTAGAGTCTTCTATGTGCAGGGTTTAATGATCATGAGATCTTTGATGGGTTGAAAGACATTGGACATGAAAATGGTGAAGATAATGTACAGCAAGCAGGTAAGCTTTGTTAGTTTTCTTTTTTACCTTTTTTTTTCATTCTTAGTTTCAAACAACCTCTTCCCTAGTTGTTATTGGTTTAGAGTTAATTTTACTGCAATTAGGGTTCTAGAATTAGGTAAATCCTTTTGTAAACACTCTCAAATCCACCCAACCCAGTTAATTCTTCATTTCTAATTTCTAAATCCCTTTTTAACTTATTTCAACTTCTTTAATGGATATCTATGTGGGCCTACAAGTGGCTACATTAAGTTCCAACACCCTGTTGCAAATAGCTACAATGATTCAAGTTGTACAGCCTCTATAGTTTTTCCGTTTGAATTTTTCTCATTTGAAATTTCTACTTCTATAATCGAGAAATCCTGCCTGTTCGGTTCTTCGTGAAAGCTCGACGAATAGAAGGGAGCCATGAATATTAAATGGTGGTTGAATTTCTTTTTTGTTTTACTTTAGGTGCAGGTAGTACACAACTTCTCCATTTACGTATTCCATGTTCTTAAGACTCCTCTATTTTAATTGAAATGTTCATATTCTCAAATTCTGATTAATTAGAAGGCATCTGTCTTTCTTTTCCATAAGTTTCTTTATTATCTACTCCCAACATTTTTATGATTAATTGGTTGAACAAGTCTTTGATGGAAATTAGGTGTCTGCTAAAATGTCTAAATGAAATCTTCTTTTGAATATACTTAATATATATACTCATGAAAGGCTCTACATTTTATTATATGTCATTAAAGGCTATATTTTGACACTACTTTCATCATGTGATTGGTCAACAAATCTGTTGATGGCTGGTTCTATTTTAAGTTTGTGGATGTATGATGCTTTGGGTGTTCTAGTTTATTCATTTTTTTCATTTTGAATCATTTCAATGGTTACTGAATTGAAATTTATGTTGATAGGTTCCAAACCAATACAAGGACAATGAGAGAGCATCTGTATGTAATTCAAGAACTTGAGCATAATATATTTGAGAGGCAGAGTACTTTTAAGAGTGAATGATATGACATGCAGGATGGCATGGTGCGTTGTGATAAGTTGGGGAAAACATTAAAAGGTTACAAGGGTAAAGCAAGGCGCCACGAGAATCATGAATGCTGTAATTTACTGTTATAAATGCTTAGAATTGTTAATTCATTTGGGATGATGACAATATGCATGCCAATTTGAAGAAAGAAATGCATATATGCATTCATCATCTGCAACAATTGTTGAATATTAACAAAATGTGTTGGATGCGTCCCCAATAATTACATGTTAGGGTCTTTGTTAGACGCAAGTGCAAGCCATCATCAGTTAAGTATCTGGGCATAAATCATAAATGGATGTATTATGTTACATTGTGGTTGCAGTTGGTGTCTATTCTGATTGGTGTAACTACTTATTTTATAAGTTTGATCTTTTTTGACGTTTGTCATCAATGATTAAGAAAGTAGGATGTTTGATCATATTTAACGTTTGTTGTCAATGATTAGAAAGTATGACCAATGATTCTTAACCCAAGTGATTGAGTTGAGCTAACTCAAAACTTCATTAAAATAGGAGGATTTTGGATTCAACACTCAACTGTGAGAAAAATGTAAAGTACAAGTACTTATGCTTAATATACTATAATTTGATGCATATTATGTTCCCACAAATAAGTGATCTTCAATCGTAAATTGCAAATTTACCGTTTGAACCCTTCAACAACTCAACTATATAGATATAGGTTTATAATTTATGGCTTTATCCCCTTACCATTTCAACTTGATTTATTTAATTAGGATTTTAAGTTTCCATCCTAATTAAATTTATGAGTCTAAATTTTTTTCTTTTTATAAGGTGTCATGACTTTACATTAAACATAACACCATAATCACATTATACTATAAATTGAATAACAAAATAGGTGGATTACATGCTATGTTTTTTCGGATGTTAAGTAGTTTACTTTTAGATCCTATAGGTGGATTACAAGCTATGTTTTTTTCGAAGGTTAAGTGATTTACGTTTAGATCCTAACTTCACAAGTTGAGCTAAAGCAATTGATTACACATATTGTTTTTTTTTTTCCTTTTTGTTTTGTTATATTCATCTCTTTAAATTTCTTTTTTTTAATTATTAGACCACAACATGCAAGACATAATAATATTTTTTTTTATCTATATTTCAATCTCTAAAACTGAACTGCGTCAACTTACACGTTTATTTAATTTATGTGCTTAACAACGTGTTGTCACTATCACTACACGTCTTACGAAATTCACAAGCGCATGCCGCAATGTGCATGTTTAATTTCTAGTTTATAAACAAATCATACAAAGCTTTTTATAGGTTGTAAAATTTAATAAAAAGTTAAATAAAAAATATGGTACATATGTTGGTCAATAAATAAAATTTTACATGTTAAATTAATAAAAAAAATAAAAATGTTAACCAATAAACAATTGGGTACTAATAAAACTTTAATGTTTTATTTTACACGTTAAGTTAATAAAAAAAAATGTTAACTAATAAACAAACTGGGTACTAATAAAACTTTAATGTTTTTATACACAGTTTATATTTTGTTATAAAAAATATATGGTTTTTAAGACTAATAAGTTTTGGTTCCCCCTAAATTTTTTAAATTGAACCTGCAGATCTATATGAAAAAAGAAATTAAAAAACTTAAATCTCCTACCTTTGGAATTTTTGCATTTCAAATACATGAAATAAAACTAGTTCAGCTTTAAAAGATGGAAACAATTTTACACCAAATAAATTTCGTGTGGTGACGGAAAGACTGAAGGCTAACCTCAAAAAGCCCGTCTTCACATCCAACTCTATGGCCTTCAAACCACCAACCAGTATTATGACGCCACGTGGCATTTAATTCAATCTTCATTATGTGGCCTTTATGCTCTCAAAAGCCAATCCTCACAATCCTCCTACACTCGTTACCACTATAACTGTCACAAAAACCATCATCCAATTCATCCTCACTTCCACTCCTCACTCATCCCCTCAATCTCCCACTGCCTTCACCGGAGATCCAATGGCCACCGCCGTCTCAGCCTTCGGCGCCACCGTCAACCGCACCCCGGTACTCCCTCCTCCCTCCATCATATCCATCACTTACTGTTGCATAATGTTTTAGATTCATTGTTTTCTTAATTGGATATACTAATGACTACAATATGCTATTCTGCTATTGTTGTGACAGTTGAGCAGTGGTGTTGCTGCAGTCCCGAGCTCAAGCTTCTTGGGTAGCAGCTTGAAGAAGACAGTGAACTCGAGATTCGCCATCAACGGCAACAAGTTTTCGCCTTCCAAGATCTTGGCTGCTGAGAAGGAGATCGAGGAGACCCAACAGACCGACAAAGACAGATGGAGAGGTCTAGCGTACGATATGTCTGATGATCAACAAGACATCACCAGAGGAAAGGGTATGGTTGACTCACTCTTCCAGGCTCCACAAGATGCTGGAACCCACTTTGCTGTCATGAGCTCCTATGAGTACATCAGCACAGGTCTCAGGACGTAAGTAACTACCATATCATATCATATCATATCCTATTGCTTCATGAGTTGTCTTTATGTTACTGGAAGTCTAATATTATGCATGTTTAGATACTTGGACAACAACATGGACGGATTCTACATCGCTCCTGCTTTCATGGACAAGCTTGTGGTTCACATCACCAAGAACTTCATGACCTTGCCCAACATCAAGGTCGGTTTCGGTTTCTAATTCGAATGCAGTCTCGTTGTTGATCGATAATTTCAACTGTCTTATAGTTGTAAAAATGTTTCTGTGTTCAGGTCCCTCTAATTTTGGGTGTCTGGGGAGGAAAAGGTCAGGGGAAATCTTTCCAATGTGAACTTGTGTTTGCTAAGATGGGAATCACGTAAGTTCAATTTCAAGAAGTTTTGACTTTTAGACTGTAAGAGAGTCAAATATCATGCTTTTGACTTGTGGGTGTGTTTTCCAGACCTATCATGATGAGTGCTGGAGAATTGGAAAGTGGGAACGCCGGAGAGCCTGCGAAGCTCATCAGACAACGGTACCGTGAGGCTGCGGACATCATCAAGAAGGGGAAAATGTGCTGCCTCTTCATCAATGATCTTGATGCAGGTGCAGGGAGAATGGGTGGAACAACACAGTACACAGTCAACAACCAGATGGTCAACGCTACCCTCATGAACATTGCTGATAACCCCACCAATGTGCAACTCCCTGGAATGTACAATAAGGAGGAGAACCCGCGTGTCCCAATCATCGTCACAGGAAACGACTTCTCGACACTGTATGCACCATTGATTCGTGACGGTCGTATGGAAAAGTTCTACTGGGCTCCCACTAGAGATGACCGAATTGGTGTGTGTGTTGGTATATTCCGTACTGACAATGTCCCCAAAGAAGACATAATCAAGCTTGTCGATACTTTCCCAGGACAATCCATTGGTAAGTTCCTAAAACCACATCAGATAATAAAAACTCCGTAAGATACTATATATTATTAATCATTCATATATAGTAACATAATGATTATGAAACACAATTACAATAAACACTAACTAGTGTTATACCTAATAATCAGAAGATTGTATGATTGTAGTTAGTAGCTAGTAAATGTCTTCTTTTTCTTGTAAAATCAGATTTCTTCGGAGCGTTGAGGGCTAGAGTGTATGATGATGAAGTGAGGAAGTGGATTGGAGAAGTTGGAGTTGAAACCATTGGAAAGAAGCTTGTGAACTCAAGGGAGGGACCCCCGACATTCGAACAGCCAAAAATGACAATCGACAAGCTCCTTGAGTACGGATACATGCTTGTTCAGGAACAAGAGAATGTGAAGAGAGTCCAACTAGCTGACACATATCTGGAATCCGCAGCTCTTGGAGACGCTAACAAGGATGCCATGGAAACTGGTTCATTCTTTGGTTAGTGCATGATGTCTTAACTTAGAATAATTTTTTTTTTTTCACTATTGGTCATTCATAAAAGTAGACTTTTAAATATAACTTGGTTTATGCAGGCCAAAAGGAGTAGAAAATGCATGACCTGGTGCAAGAAGGTTGCACTGAACATTGTGTGGAACACTTACCTGCATTTATACATTCAATGGCTTTTCAAGGGATGAAGAGTGTTTTTTCCTCCTAAGAATGTCAAATATTATGTTTTCTCCTTGGATTTTAATGTCTTTCTGTAAATTTTGTTTGTTGTAGAACAAGTCACTTTGGTTTCACCTTTTTGCCTTCATTTTATTGCCTCAAAATGATATTTATGTAGCTAATCAAGTCTAAATAAAGTTACATGAATCATTGATCAAGGAGAAAACGATTAATACAATACATGAAACTCTAAGGATGAACTCACAGAAATGACGAAGGGTACCAACCAGCATCCTCGCATTTGCCCAAACTTACACAGTAACACAACATTTAGTAGATAAAAAAAACAAACTTTTAAATTGATTTAGGGTTCCAATAGACACCAAACACCTTAAAACTATATCAACAGACAACAGATTGCTAGAAACTATATCATTCAATGGATTATATTTTCACATAGTTTTTGAATAAAAACCAATGAGTGGTCACAAATGAATGTAAATTGATTTAGGGTTCAGCAATCATCCAAAAGGCGTTTGAAGTTCACTAACTTATGCCAAATAGCCAATCGGCTTCATTTCGTACCCCTTTTAATGTCCGCTCAACACAATCAACAACTGTTAAGTCATAATAACATGGCTCCTAAAATGTTAATGCATGATGAAATTAAAATAAATCAAGCATGTGGTTATGGAAGGCGATATGAACTAACCTTTGAAATTGGATAAGATGAGGGGTTGCTGGGGACAACGAATCACGGGCCTGAATGTAGTAGTGCAGTGACATAGGGATGACCGGATGGGTGCGCAACTTGAAAAGGGTTTCTAAACGGAACCATTTTGTTCTGTTCTAAATTGGTTCGGTTTCTAGTCTAGTTTAATTAATCGGTTTCTTTTTTAAGAACGATGACGCCTTCTGAAGCTGGTGCTAAATATACACTGATGTTTATGATGATTATAAACCACGAACATTTAAAAATTAACACTATTATCACACATATTGATATCATTAGCTTTGGTCTTACTACTAATCAAGAAGAGTATTCATCTAAGAACTAATAATACGCTAAGAAGCATGACAAATATAATAAACTTGTCCCTGTTAACCTAATATTTAACGCTAAACACTTCACATTTATGATTTGTATTTTAACTAGTATTAAGACCCCGCGTTGCACGCTGAGCGTAAAAACCGTGCCAAGTAGCAACAATTTCACACTTCCATCAGCAAGCACCAACACCGGAAAAACTCATATTAGAAAAATAATACTAACGGGAAAAATAAAAACGAACAGAAAGTAGACGTAAAAACTTTGAACCCCGCATGTGAAACGTAAAACATTAAACACAATAACCAAATAGATCTAAGACCTGCTCGTTTTGACGGAGCCATTAAACAGGAAAAAAATAGGGAAAAATGAAAAATTCGTAAAAGATGTAAAGCATAGGAAATCAAAGTTAAAAGTAAAAAGTTATAAAAAGGTAAAAGTTTGGGGTTAAAAGTAAAAAAAAAAAAAAAAAAAAAAAAAAAAAAAAAAAAAAAACAAGTACTATACACTAAAACTTAGATACAAATAACAAAACACAAAAAAAAAATTAATTAATACTATATATAATTTGTGTGTTTGCCAAAACGAAATAGTCCAATAGAGGTCCAAATAGCTACTAAAAGCAGGCTGTGATTTATATCCACAAGGCCCCAGGCCTGGATGGTTAGAAATTGTTTGTAAAAACGAAATAGTTTAATAGAGGCCGAAATAGCTACTGAAAGCAGGATTTGCTTCATACCCACAACTCCATAAGGCCCCAAGGCATGGATGCTTAGTAATTGTTTGTAAAAACAAATTAGTCCAATAGAGGCCCTAATAGCTTCTGTAAGCAAGATTTGCTTCATACCCTCGGGCCTCAACTCCACAAGGCCCCGAGACATGGATAGTAATTGTTTGTAAAAACAAAATTGTCCAATAATGGCCCCTGAGAGCAAGTTTTGAATTTTTGATTCATACCCACAAGGCCCCTAAGGCCTGAGTGGTTAGTAATTGTACCTAGTTTTGATCGGTGATATAGTTTTTGCATTTTTGGTAATTTTCTTTGCCTCAAACGCTGAAACTACAAATTGCATTGCTCATTGTTATTCATGATTGGCCCTCAAAAATGTAGTGTGATCAAATAAGGTTACGATACTAAGATATACTTTATTTATGATTTATGTTGGATTTTGACTATGATTAAATGGAAGTAACGTAACTTATAGTTTGAGATACAAATAATTATATTTTTAACTGATAATAACTACAATGAGAATCCCAATAAGAACTTCGATAACAATTCTGGCTTAACCAACGATTAAGGAAAACCGAAAATGTGAACCCAAGAGAGAAGTTGCATTGCTAATACAATGATACACATAATATTGATAGGGGATTAATTATGGGTGGTTACATTGGTGTGCATCCTAAACCATACCATTATCTTCCACGAGCTTGGGATATACAATAGTTCCATGGTAATATGATATGACCATAGATGTTTATACACAAATGACAAATGTACATACATATGTATAACCCTATGATACGTAGGGTAAAGGTTTTTAGTTAGAGGACACTGAATGTTTACCAACATTTAACTAAAAAAACTCAAGTACCATCCTTTGAAACAGCAAAACTAAGGCAATTAAGAACCCCCACTCTCTCTCCCTCTAAAATCCAACGTATATGACCTTTTCATAAAACCCTTATGCTTTTTCCCTTTGTATTCTCTTGTAGCTTTCATGCATTTATTTTCATCTGCCTATAAGTATACGAATAACTATCACTCATCTACAATATGTACCAACATAAATTGGTAATCCATTGACCACTTTCTATGCGTCCCTTTCTCCCTACACAAGTTTGAATAATACTTGATCAATGTCGATGAAGAGAAAGAACAACGTCTCTGTGAACGCGTGTTCTAGCCGCTCGTGGGAAGAACACGCGTTTGCAGAAGACAGTCGAGGCCCGCTTGGTGGTTTCGTATGGCCACCGAGGTCTTATTGTTGTAGTTTTTGTAGAAGGGAGTTCAGGTCAGCTCAGGCACTTGGTGGTCACATGAACGTGCATCGGAGGGACAAAGCCAAGCTCAAGCAAACAGTAAACGGGACGGCATTAATCGCGCCAAAAAATAATAATCAGGAGAGTGTTGGTGAAGGATTCTTAGACCCTGCAGGCTGCTTTCCTCCAAGGGTTTTGTTAATACCAGCATTAGGTGATCAAGAAAGTCTTGATAGTAGTTCAGACGTTAAGAGTTGTGTTTATGATGAAGATTTAGTAATTACTCGCGGCAATGGGGATGCTGAAATGAATTTGGTTCTAGGGTTTGATTTGGATTCTTGTTCGGATATAGGCTGTTGTGGTGGTGGTAAGAGGAGGAAGACGAAGACGCCAGCGATCAGCGGGTTAGATCTTGAGTTGAGGCTAGGTAGCTAGGTTTGATGCATGGTGAATCATATAACACGCTAAGGAAGTAAAAGGGTTACAATAATAGAGAATGTTTTTAAGTTATTTAAGAAGTTATTGTAGTAGAAATTCAAATTTGATGATCTTCAATGTATTGCTATTATCAATTTCTCATGTTAACCGGCCATTTGATCAAGTTAATGAAGTAAATGCCTTCATCATATCTAGTTTCTATTTTCTAGTCGTTTTGCTGTATTATGAGAATGAAATGTGGTTTCATTTATAGCCATATTCACCTAATTAAGGGCTTGACTCATGTGATCAAGAACTCAATGTGCAATAAATTTTTACTCTAAAACAAGAAAAGTTACCCGTGGATTTAATGCTTTCCAGGGATATACTTAAAAGTTAAAAATTAAGTGTACGTTTAGACGGTTTAGTCACTTTCTTTACACTTTTTATCATTGTCTACAAAATTTTTTCAATTTCTCATTTTTTGGATTAAAATTTCATAGCTAAATTACTTATTTAATATAATAAAATAACCATTATATGTAGATTATGGTTATTTAAATGTTTTTAAATGTTTTGTAAGTGCGGTCTTCAGTTCCATGTAATATTCGATCCACTAGCTTTAGTAAACCCGTGTATTACACGGGTTGAATAAAAAAAATATTTAGTAGAATAAAAATTTATTAATTATAAATCTATATTCTAAAATAAGATATGATTGAAATTTTTCTTGTAATAAATAAAATAAAATTTTTATTTTAAAACAAACGTTTTAAAAAATATCATATACTTAAAAACTTTTTTCTATAACTCTCAATTTTAATTGTTTTTTATTTATAAATATTTTACTTTTTAAAAACACCAATTATAAAATATTTTGTATTTTTTAAAAGTTTGATTTTCTAAAATTTTTTCTAATTTTATGAAAAGTTATTTCTTAGAAATAACATTAGTAAAAATATCTATTGTTTAATTTATTAAAAATTATTTTAATCTAAAAATTAAATAATATTATTAGTAATTAATATATTATTAAATAGGAGAGATAAGCGGGAAAAAATTATTGAGTAGAAATATAGTGTTGACATGTGTCCTCGTATATACTCTTTTATTAGAGTTGGGAGATTTTAGCTAGGTTTAAAAGTTTTAAGATTCCTTTTCGTATAATATATATAAATATACCAGCAAGAAGCCACAGGTTATTTCAATTCTGATAAAGAAAAGAAGGTGAGCGTACTCGATGACGTTATAGATTGATCAAACAAGCTACTGGTTTGATGATCGAGCTACAAACCATTGACTTCCAGTAGATTAAATGCTGCTTGCACATGTAATCACTGTATATATAATGTCCCCAAATACCCTAACTACATCTGGGTAAGCTATGTTATTACCCAAGGTTCTTGCAGATTGTGTCATGCATTATACCATTTTAGTTTTTGATGAGTTCACTTCCGCCAAAATACAAAAGTAAATTGATGTAACACTTGCAGAGAATATGTCTATTTATGGTGGGAATTTAATAATGTAAGATAACCCATCAATTTTATTCCATTAAATTAAATCAACCAACCTTTTCTACGTGGGTTTTTAGGGATCTGTGGTCTAGATTCAGTTCTTTGTATGTCTTGAGAGGAAATGTGTTTATTGGGCCATCGGGTTTTCAAATTAAATATGCATTGGTCTTATAAGTATAGGTAACCGTGGGCTGAAGAGAAACACTATGTTTGAAGCCTCGTGCTTAATTGAACTTAGAGAGATAGAGGTGCACGAACAAGATAAACACTAGCCCATCCAGGGTAGCCCAAAATAACGGTCCAAATAACCATCCGGCCTGAAAGTCAAAAGGGCCCAATTTGAGCTATCAGAGTATCAGCCGGAATGCGGAATAAGTGTAAAGCCCAAAAGTCTAGTTCTAGCTTAAAAAACCCACACTATTTATAAATTATATGTATTTTAGTTATATTTAGTTTTCTCATGTATTGCCTAGGTTGAATAGATAAATACTAAATAATTAATAAAAAAAAACTTAGTAAATAAGAAAGATATTATTGAGATGCGACAAAGTGACCTAATGAATCCCAAAAAAACCAGCTTGGCGCAAAAATACAATAGAAATTATGTATATTTTTATCCATATAAAAAGTACAAACGAGCCAAGAGAAACGAAAAAAGGTTCTTGTGTTCACTGGATTGTGACACGAGATACAACATTTACTTATTTAGTTATTCTTCAGGTGTAGAAGATATGATATTTTTAATTAATAGTATTTTTTTTATCAAGTATTTATCTTATGAAACAATTAAATAAGAAGGGATTAAATAGTATCAAATTTTGATAAATGTACTTCTAAAATTAATATTTTTTAAAGTTAATTTATACTAACTATACACTTAATATAACAGGATAATTTTAAAAAAAACATATTGAAACTAAACATGTGAAGGTCATCATGTACATGATTCATATATTCTATACTAGTTTCAGTAAACTCGTTTATTAAACGGATTGAATAAATAAAATAATAAATACAAAAAATTTTATTAAGTATAAAATAATATTTTAAGATAAAATAAACTACGTATAAGTAAGTACTATATGTAATAAAAGAATGATATTAAATTTTTAAAATTTTATTTTTAAACTTTTTTCAAAAAGATATTAAATATATTGTTTCAAAACAAACCATTTAAAAAATGTCATTTTAAAATTTTCTTAATATAACTCTTAATTTTAATTATTTTTAGGTTATAAAAATTTACTTTTTAAACCACCAATTTTAAAATATTTTATATTTTAAAAAAAATTTGATGTTTAAAAAAAACCTTATTTTATAAAAATTTGTCTTTCTAGAAATAACAATACTGAAAAGATATATTTCTTAATTTATTAAAAAAATATTTCTAATCTTAAACAAAGGTTAAATCATATTATTAGTAACTTAGATAATTATTTAAAAAGTTAGAGAAGCGGGAAATTTTGGTTGCGGAGAAATGTGACGTTAACATATGTCATTCTTAGTTACTTTTTTTTTATTAGAGTTAAAATATTAGAAAAAAATATATAAATCATTCCTATTTGTCTCTAATAATTAACTAAATACATCATGTTTCTTGTTTAAATAATTAATTGTAAGGAATTATAAGAAAGTCGCACCTATCCAAAGATGCCAGACAATCATTGTGTTTATATTGGTGTTTTGTGGTTAGGCATGTGTTAAAATATGATTAAGTGACACGTATTCATTTTTGTTGGACAATGACGACATCATTATTCTGTGTTTAGAGTTGATTACAAAAAACCGTTGACGTGCTTTGCAAAATTTATACTAAACCCTTTAATGAACGAAATTATGGTCACTGTCCTGTCTGAATACTTCAATTAAACGGTGGCAATCAATAGAGAGACGACTGACGAGACTTTAAGGCCCACAAATCCTTTAATCGTGTTTTTCATGGGCCTAAAATGCCTTTCTGGCGGGGTCTTGTAAACCATAAATCACCCATCTATTTCTTTTGAAACTTAAGGTCAACACTTACATACATTAAAAAACAATCTACTGCTTAAAATGTAATGCAATATTACATATATCGTGTTACGAAACGAACCGTTTCCTTCCTAGACCCTATGTAAAGTGAGAGTTATGTCAAGACCAGGTGAGTTGTTTCTTTTAGTGTCAGGCTATAAGAACCACTTGTTAAACTCAAAAGATTCATCAATTCCTCGTTACCCAACGGGATCAACTAAATCATTGTTTTCGTTGGACATGTGACTTTCAAATTATTATGTCAAAGCTCGTGAATATTAGATTAAACCTCAGACGTCTTCTTAAGGGGAATTAGATGCTTAACGCCACGCAACCCCTTAAAGGCTATTTGTATCAATTTTCAATATATGATGTGAATGTGACGGTTTTAAGTTACTGTTTGTCAATGTTTTCAGACAATGGTTGTTTCAGTATTCAGTTTGTTCAATTTAAAGTAATAATGTGTTGTAGTTGACTTGTTTGTGGTGGACTGGTGGTCTTTTGTATGTTTCATCTAAAAATAAGTTTCAAAATTATAGATGTGGGTTTCAACTTTCAAGAATGTTGCTTTTGTGTGCTGATCAAATATGATACGTTTGACTGTAGATGTCACCACTAGTAGCATGGTGGGCGGTTAGCGGTGGTGACATGATGATATTAAACAACAACGACGATGGTGCCAACATGTTAGTTAAGTTTTTCATCTACCTCTCTCTCCCCATCTATTTAACTATGTATTTGAATATTTTGGTTGAGGATTTAGTCATCCTTGTAAAATTAGAGCCAAGTTAAGAATATGTGTTTTAAAAAAAAAGTATTTGACTATATGAATATTTGGTGTGCCATCCATGTTGGGTGAGTACGAGTCCCTATTTGATTCTGGTTTATAATAGTTTGAATGGAAATCGTTAGGTTGGAGACAGGTGAGTATTATTACTTTATATAAAAATATACAAGCATCAATAATCACGTGTCGTGTTCCTTCACGCAATAGGGGTGAATAAGTAAATTTATGAAAAAGGTTGGGGGGATAGCACACACAATACCACCACGTGTCACCTATGTTGCTATCGTTGGGCGACGTGGGTCCCTCGTTGCAAGTGCCTTTCCTGGAATCAATTATTATTATAAAAACTTGCTTACCAATTTTTTTTAATATAATATCAAATTGGTAATCAACTAACAACTTAATTCTATTATTTGGTATTAAAGTAATCATGATTAATATATTTGAAATGACGTGGCATTACTAGAACTAAAATTAGTGTGTTAGGATGGGCTCTTAGGTGTCGCGTTGTAATTAGACCAACATCATTTTCTTCTTCTTCACATTTTTTCTGGTATGTTGTGGATTTATAGTTGTAATACTTAACAACTAAATAGATGTCAGCAATAAGACCCGGGTTCGACCCCTGCTTGCCCCGTCCGGTTTTAAATTTTTCTTATTCTATTTTATTTTTCTTTCCCATCCTTTTTTTTCTTTTCTTTTTTCTAGCTTTTTTATTTTATTTGGATTATGCTTTTGAACCTGTTTGCTTTTTCTTGTTTCTCCCCCTCCTTCTGCCCCTCACCCGCTCGCCAATTTTAACCGCTTTCTTTATTTTTTAATAGACATTTTTATATCTTATTTTAACATTACAAATTAAAACATTCTTTGTATTCGCATTTCAAACTGCATAACCATGATTTACAACTATACTCGCCGCATGTTCAATACATTCTCAAACTATAATTTTATCTTTTGGTTAAACGAACAGACTACGTTCTTGTTTATACTTATGTTCACAAGCATATAACCCGTACATTCCCGTTGCATAACGGAGATACAGAACACTAATTGCATGCAAAATAATGATAATAAAATAAAAACTTTCTATACTCGTAGTGTAGAGACCTTAACAACAAAATCGGTTTTAAGGTATTTACATTATTTTAAAAATATCGGGAGAAAAATATCGTATATCAAATTATTTGTTTATTTAATTTATGTAGTCTCTTTGTTACAAATAACACTAAACCAATTATGTAAAAGGAATTACTTTTAGTATGAATAGACTTAACCCTAAACTAAAATTACAATAAAGTTATGAGATGTGTGTACGTTTATTTAAAACATATAAACATATAATATTAAAAATAAAAAATAAAAAAAAAACTTAGAGGGCTGCACCACAATGGTGAGGATTCGAGAGCAACGCCACATGAGAGGGAATAGAGTTCCAAGGGTCGACGAGTGACGCATGGTCGAAACATTTATGGTACTATATTAATATAATACTAGAAATTTGCCTGAAATTTTCATGGATAATGTTAAATTACAATGAAACTTATCAACATTCGTGATTAATCATCCGTACAAAATTACTACTAGTGATTTATGATTGACAAATGCGTGTCAATAGTAAATTATTATTAATCATTGGTAACTATAAAATTAGTGCTATATAAGTGGCATATGGTCATTGGTGACAAATGATCCTTACAACTAACCGAATTACTTTTATATATGTGTGTAGTTGTTAGTTCTTATTGACGTAAATGTTTAACTGTAAACAGTTGTAATCACCAACTGAAACAGTGTGATGATTTATCAACTGTATATGGAGTCGGGTGGTCCAATGGAGGGTGACCACCAGGGCTCATTCTCCTATTTACAATTAAAATATTTCAATTCGATAGAAAATTATACATGACTTGTAATAGAAATATCATATAAACCCTATAGTTTGTAGACATGGAAACCACAATTAGATCAAAGTATATATAAGCATATCCCTTCATAAAATCATGACAATATCAGGAACTAGAATCTAACAGAGAAATACACAAAATCCAATGACATTTTTCATTTGTATGGTTTATATGTTAAAAAATAATGAAAGGATAGAAACAAAGTAAACAAAACATTAAAGTTGTTCGATAGTGGTTATATATGAAGGGGACACAACATATTTAGGTTGTGACTTAATTAAACGGACGATATGTTCGATTCTTTGAATGCCAAGTGTATTAAGGTTATTTACGAGGAAACAGTGGTTATTGTATGTGGAATTAGTAAAGAACTTAATATACTTTCATGATTCAAGGTCGAATCACGCGCTCCGAAAGACTCTATGTCTCAACTATAAATTTATCAAAGAATAACAACACTTAGTAATTTCAAATCATAGACAACTAATAAAGATTGTGTGACAGTCTGAAATTGAATTCAGCACAAATGCTTTAGGTGCATGTTTATATTTTATATGTATCATTCATGATTAATAATTCGTACAAAGTTACTAATAATCAGTACTAATATGGTTATGACATATATGTTTATTTGTGGATGGTTATAATCATCATTTGAAACAATTTGATAGTTTACCAACTATGTATATGATGTCTCTGACTCTCTGGTATGATTTAATATTAGATTTTAGATCCGTCCCTATATATTTATAGCAGTAAGCTTTGTCAAACTCTAAAAAAAAGTCAAGTAGTTGATAACAAAAAGGATAGATATACTATCTAAAAGAACAAACCATACAGAACGGTACTTTTATTTTACCCATCTTATTGTGTAATAGACTAATATTTTGTTGCGTAGTTGGATCTTTTTCGTTTTTCCAAAGATGAAAATAAATAATTCCGTGACACTTATGGTTTAACTAAATTAAAAACAGGACGGTATTAAAGAAATAGAAAATGAAAAATATTATACTCTCAAGGATTAAAAAATAAAAATAAAAATGGGAGATGCATGTATGTACTTTCTGTGTCTTTAAGAATTGGACGGCAACATTTATTAAAATAAAGGGAAAGAAAATAATAAAAATAATAATGGAAGTTGAAACGTGTAGGGAGGGAGATGAAAGAAGATCCACGTCAGCAGATAAAGCACGTGTCGTGTTGTGGATAGGCTTCTGATATTCCCAGAGCCCCTCAATCAACCTTGGCAAGCGGGCCCACCTTCCAACTTGTTCAATTCCTATACACTACTTGATGTCTTCTCTTATTTTTTTATTCCACACTTTTTTTAAATTAAATCTTTCAGAACCTTTGCATCGAAAAGGAAATAATATATATTTTTTAGAAAATATCTACACATAAACGCCAACATAGTTATGATAATCAGTTTGGTAAAATTTGTCAAATGGACGAAATATAATATAGTTTTGAGGTTATATAATTTATGTAATTATATATTGCGAGTTTTAAAAAATTAAAGCACGTAATAACTTACTTGTCATGTTATTTTGTTTATTAAAATGGAATTAAAATGAAGGTAATAACTTTGTTATAACTTTTTTTATGAGTGTGCTATACATCACTATAAAAATGTTAAAATGTTTTACATACGATTTAATATTATGATCAAATAAAAATTACTATTAAGAATACAAGTGTATCACGATGTCTAACTTCAGATTCTTTTACGATCTACATTGTGTTTTGCGCCAATGACCTGTTCAACCCACCCCTTACGAAAACACCCACATGTAGGTCTCATTTTTCCGATCAATCGCCGTGGTTGTATATCCCCCTTTATCTTGTCCTCATCTACCATCTAACCAATATGATCATCCCTGGAATTTAGATCTTAGGCCAGAATAACAAAATTATTAACAGTTAGGGTTGCGATTTGGGTTTGTGTGGGTTCTTATTGGCATCAACATTGTGTTTCAAAGCATATATAACTTCCTTTCGAACTACATTGGTGTGATGTGATGAGTGGGTTTCTGTGGATTTTTAAGTGACGTTATGAGATGCAGGTGTCGTGACAAAACATTGGTGCCGCTTAGGGTGCAAACAAGCCCAGCCCGCTCGCAACCTACTCTAGATCAACTCGAAAAAATATAAAATCGAGCCTGAGCTTTAAAATATAAAATATAAACAAGCTCAAGCACGAGCTTCATATATCGAGCTCGAGCCGGGTCATGAGCATAAACGAGCTTTTTTGTTTTATATAATATTGTATTTACATATTATATATATACATGAATATTTATTTACGTAAATCATATTATATACAAGTTTAACCTAAAAATAGTTAAATAATATATATTATATTATATATAAAAGTTTTATTATAAAAAATATAAAAGTAAAAATAATTAATAATTTAACAATAAAACAAGTTGAGCCTGAGCTTTAAACAATTTTTACCAGTCAAACTCAAGCTTTAGAAATAAAACTACAAACGAGACAAACACTTTAAAACTAAAACGAGCCGAGCTCGAGCTAAGTGAGCTCAGACTCAGCTTGTTTACATCTCTAGTGCCACTAAACAGTGATGGTTGGACGAGGAACGATGCCGTTGGTAGTTGTGCGTGTGATGTTTTGTGATGTGTATAAATTAGGGCTCACTCGTAATATAGTTTTTTTTTGTTTTTAATGGTATTTGAACTTTTTTATTTTTTACAATATGAGGTACTATATATACTAAATAAGACGTAATGAAAAATAAATAATTGATAAAAGTTTTAACATGCTTCTCATACTCGCATATAAGAGCATTCACAACTCGTTACTTATATTTATTCATATAATTACATTGAGATTAAATCCGTTACTTATATTTTGATTATCAAAAAGTGAAAACAAAATCAAATGATTTAAGTACAAATGAAATTCTTTGGGTATACCAATGACTTATTATTCGTTACAACGTCAATAGTTAATAATAATACCAATCAAATTGTTAGTTAATATTAATATTGATTAATAATTAATAGTTTAAATTATTAAAATACAATTTTTTTTAACTTAAAAGAGATCGAAGAAAAATCCCTTTTTTTTTTTAAGAAAAGAGTATCGCTTGTAGATCTTTCTCAATCAGTTTGTAATAATTTTCATGAAATATTTAATACGCCAAATATGCAGCATCATAATTCTAGGGGAAAACGGGTAGAATATCGGGTTGAGGGTCCACCGTTTAGGACCACATCCGTGTCAAAAAAGGAAGGCTTTTCTTTTCACAAAATCGTGGTGACTTCTCATTGGGCCACGTATCTGTCTCACAAAAACCGCCCACGTGTACCCTCAGGATATCACCAGCAAAAAGATTTTATTTCGAAACCAACGGCTGAGATCCCATCTTGGTGTTCAGATTTCTACGTCATACCAACTATACATGTCGGGTGGGTCTTCCCGTGACGGTGACGGGCAGCTGTCCGTCCCCACCACTCCTTCAGCAGGTATAATATGGTCTCTTCCCCATGCCCCTTCTCATTAAACTTTTTATATATTTTTCAACTCTCTCTCGTCTCCTTCGTTTTCATCAAAGATTTCTCGTATCTTATCTTCTTCATCTTTAATTGCTTCAGCTGTTACAGTCTGAAATCGGTTGGATTTATTGAAAACTGTTGGAAACTATTAGTATTTTCATTCTGAAATGGCTGGTATGTGTTGTGGTGTTGTTGGTGAGACGAAGACACCATCGACTGTTGAGCCTAGCGGTGGTGGTCAAGGTCGACGACGACGGATGGAGATTCAACAGCTTAAGCTATTCGCCGCCGCTGCGTCTAACGTCGTGATGCCTTTGCCGGAGAGCAAAGTTAAGCGACGAAAGGTTGGAGGCTTTGAGGCGACTGAAAGTAGAGGCGATGATAGGGCTTTGCGTACGCCTACAGGTTGCGAAAACTTTGTTCAATCTAGTGATGTGAAGTCGGAGGAAGTCGGAACTTCGTCGGAGGTTTTGGAGAAGGAGACCTCTCGATTCGGTCTCACCGTTGTGTGTGGAAGGAGGAGAGATTTGGAAGATGCAGTAGCTGTGAAACCGTCGTTTTGTAAAACGAATTCTCCGAGCTCCGACGATCTGCACTTTTACGGCGTTTACGACGGCCATGGCTGCTCACATGTAAGTATCCGATCTAGAAATAATATTGTTTTGATCAACTTCAACTCGATCTGTAATTCTGTATGCTGATTTGCTCTCTGTTAACTCTTGTAGGTAGCGATGAAGTGTAAGGATCGGATGCACGAGATAGTGAAGGAAGAAGTGGAAAACTGCGAGAAATCAATTGATTGGACGGAGACGATGACGAAGAGCTTCTCACGGATGGATAAAGACGTAACTGAATGGAGCAACAGTGCTTCAAGCTCAAACTGTAGATGCGAGCTTCTAACTCCACAGTGTGACGCCGGATCAACCGCCGTCGTCGCCGTGGTTTCGCCGGAAAAAATCATCGTCTCCAACTGCGGTGATTCTCGTGCAGTCCTCTGCCGTAACGGTGTCGCTATACCACTGTCCACAGACCATAAGCCTGATCGACCTGATGAGCTTAAAAGAATCGAAGACGCCGGTGGTCGTGTTATATACTGGGATGGCGCTAGAGTTCTCGGAGTCCTAGCGATGTCACGAGCAATCGGTAAGTTCTCGTAATAGTCAATGTCAATAACATAATAAACTAGATCTAATCCATCTGGATCGGAGTCGATGAGACGATGACTAATAGCTGCTTTTGTTCATCAGGTGACAACTATTTGAAGCCGTTTGTGATACCGGAGCCTGAAGTAACGATAACCGAACGAACGGCCGATGACGAGTGTCTTATTCTCGCAAGCGATGGTCTATGGGATGTGGTGTCAAACGACGTTGCATGCAGTGTGGCGAGCATGTGCCTGAGGTCGCAGGAGGTTCCGTCGCCGCCGCGGTCTCCGGGAAGTGTGTTGAATGTGGCTCGTGGTGAGAGCTCCGATAAGGCCTGTTCGGATGCTTCTATTTTGTTAACGAAATTGGCCTTGGCTAGACAGAGCACGGATAACGTTAGTGTTCTGGTGGTTGATCTTAGGAGGAATTTATGACACGGATTTATATATATTTTTTCTTATTCGTTTTGGAATTCTAATCCTATTTTTGTTATTTGTAATGACATCTTTCGATTAAAGATGAACGATTTGATGTATCATCAAGAAATATATAAATGTATAGTTGGGGAAGTAACCTTTTAATATGAATTCAAATATGTTTTGATCTTAAGTTAGTAAACAATGTTGCCGATGGAGATCTATTTGCTATGATTCAGAACTCGAAAGTGATCCGAAAATGAGTAAATTAAACGTGTTGTTCATAAATCAACTGATTACTACTCGAGTGAATCTAATAACACATTCACTAAGCTACTATCAAAATGTTCATAAATCAATATGTTCATAACGAAACTTAGGGTACGTTTGTTTCGTAATTTGTTGGAATTAAAATTGTAATTTGGTTTATTAAATTTGTTGGAATTAAAATTGTCGTAATTTGTTGGAATTAAAATTGTAATTTGGTTTATTAAATTTGTTGGAATTAAAATTGTAATTGAAATTTGAATTGATTATAAGGAATTATAATTGGAATTTAATACTTTTCAAGGAAATTAGACTTTCTGATAAAAAAAAAATTTTAAATGAATTACATGGATCGTATGAAAGTTTTACAAAAACAACTAATTTATTAATTTGTCATGAAAAGCTTAAATATTACCCTAAGATGTATGGAATTTGGTGAAAGAATTTTTATTGTTTATAATATAAAAATAGTGGCATGTTTGGTATTGATTATGGAAGAAAATTAGTTGTTCTATTGTGATTTCTTTTAGAGACGTAAAGGAAGACAACTCTCCGTTAATCGGTTCCAAGTGTCAACAAACTATCACGTAAGTTGAAATTCCAGGCGATTAATGTAAGAAAAGAATATAATACCAAACCGATATTATTTTTCCATGGACAGATGTTGATCTTTCATTGGTACAACACACATCTATATATTATATATTTTTTTCTTGGAGATTAGGTGTGTAATTAACTTCCATCGACATTGTTCTCTCATTATTTCCTAAATTTCCTTTTTTCCGCACGATGCTTGAATCGATGCAGCTTTTCCATATACAGATGATTGATTCTCAAGTATATTTGAACAGATTGCTCTTTTCCGCTAAAGAATAAGCAATTGAGAAATATTTTGAATAACTTTTTTTTCTTTTAAAGTGTTTAACACACTCATCTATATAATTTAGATCATTGTCTATCACAATCCGTCAAAGGATCGAATTCTTGAACTCAAACACTAGCTATCATGTACACAATAGATAACATTAAACTACAAATACTTTGGTAAATAATTTATAAGTGATTTGACTAAAATGTTGTGAATAAAACTAAAAAACCACAAGGTGTCTTTTAAAACAAATTTTATTATGTAAGTTGAAATTGTTTCTTTATTTTGCATTTTAAAAAATAAATATAAAAATAGTGTTTTATAACGAACCAGTTTCCGATCCGTTTCGGATAGGGTTCGGTTCCTTTACTACTCAAATTGGTTTGGACCATACCAGCCTTCACCTTCTATCTAATTTGACTAACTTTGACCAAACCTAATTGTGTTATAACCCGACTCGGTTTTATAAACTAACTAGCTTTAGTAACCCGTGTATTACACGGGTCGAATAAATAAAATATTAAATATAATTAAAATTAATTAATAATAAAATGATATTTTAATATAAGATATGATTGAAAGCTTCCTTAGTAATAATTAGGGCTGGCAAATCGTGTTTTATCGTGTTTAACAGGTTACAGACGACGCGATTAGCACAAGTATCAAACATGAAAACGACACCTTTAATACTTAGATTTGGTGGTTTGAGTGTGACAGTTATATGTTTTAGGTATCAAGAAGAAGAAATGATAAATCCAAGACTCCTAATTTTAATTATTTTAAAAAAGTAAAAAAATGCATAGTGCACTTTTTTGCTAAACAGGTCTTATCGTGTCTAAACAGGTACCCATTTTGCCAGCCCTGCTTAGTATAAATAGAATAAAATATTTTGTTTTAAAAAGAACATTTAAGAAATGTTATTTATAAAAACTTTCTTATTATAACTTCTAATTTTAATTATTTTATAAAAAAATTACTTTTTAAAAAACACTAATTTTAAATATTTCGTACTTTTAAAAAAGTTTGATTTTTTTAAAAAAAATTCTTATTTTATAAAAATTTATTTCTTTAGAAATAATATTAATAAAAAGATTTTTTTCTTAATTTATTTCAAATTATTTTAATATAAAAAATTAAATAATATTAGTAATTAATATGATTATTGAATAGAAGAGAGAGACGTGGGAAAAATTAGTGAGAATGAACGTGATGATGTCATATGTTATTTCTGTTTAACATTTTATTAGAGTACTAAAATTTTATATAGCTCGCTCGCTATAAAAACTTGTTTTAGTCAACTAAACTAATCCCATATTTGTAAAATATAAACTAAATAAATTTAACAAGCCCATATCCGAATCACTATTAACTATCAAGCCCAGTAATAAGCTAACGAGGCATATTTCTTTTATATCTCGATTTTGTTATGCATTTGTCATGTATACGAGTCTTACAAATTCACATTCTTACTTGTGGACTTGAGACTTAGATAATCTAAACTTCGTTTGTCGCAGCCTTGGGCTTCAATTTCATGATCACCTGAGTTGTGACAATTGATCACACTTCTGGTTTTTTGCGTTTTAATTTAGCCTTTTTGGTCGTTATTGTGTTCATGTTACATACTTTGTTTTAATTCATCTTGATTTTAAATTATCATGACTTGTAACTTTTGGCCTAGCCATCACATAGTGATAGGTTCATTACAACATAATAAAATTAATACAACACCTATTAATGTTGCATCAAGCTTTAAAAATATTAAAACGTTCTTTTTATCAAAAATTACATTACGCGAAGTTGCATTAGATATAATGCAACATTTTTATGAGCAAATGTAATTTTTTTAAAAAGTTGTTTTCAAAAGGTTGCAATAAAGTCTTTTTTCTAATATTGGTTATGAAATTCGACTTTATTTGTATCTGAATAAACTACTCTATCAATAATTATGTACCCCAAATATTGCTTAGTAAAGTGAACTTGATCAAAGACAAAACAAAATCAACTTCTCACTTAACTAGACTGACTACTAAATGGTAAATTTGTAAATTCAAAACATATAATATTAATATACTTAAGATGATAAAATTAAAGATGCATGTTTGTCAATCAATATATGGTGTTTACTGTTTTCTATATAATCACACCTTCATGTTTGTTTTTAATCCATTATGAGTGAGTACCATGTCAAGGGTTACATGCTAAGGACTAGAGAAGAAGAAATGCTCGTTAATGTCTCAAAAACTTAAACGATTAACTATCGTCATACTTTGAACCAATTAACGATACTAGTATAATCATCCATTGTGCAAACTATGCGGGACCTAAGCATAAAAAATGTAATGAATTAACAGTATATGTTCGGTATATCTTTCCTAATTATTCTATGTCGTGTTATGTCACTTGAACATATCTTGTTCAAGCATAAAATCTCTATGGATTCTTACCACAAAATCATATTCCAATATAGATATGGTTATTGATGGAAGTCCTTTTCCAAGGTCAAAGATGTTGATATCCACAAAATCAGCGGTATTCTATACATGAAATTGTTTTTTTCTTTTTCTAATACATACATATGACATGCCCAGCATTATCTTATCTAAAGAAATTATTCTGTAGTCCATAAATATATTGGGCTTGAAATTTTAAATTTTATTGCGTCATACTGAATTCATAATAAAATCTAGTAAATTATTTTTATACTAGAGTTAGCATTGTTAATGATATCAGCCCAAATGTTAGTTACACAACCTTGATCTCATCAAGACTGATTTCGATCGATTTTGGGACGCTCATATGTATCCACATAATAATTCAGATAAAGAACTTTAGTTCATTGCTTCTAGCTTGGAATTAGAGTAACAAATAAAGACACCCATTGTCTATAAATTATTGCTTAATACACATAGTATGTGTTGCTATGAGGACCTTAGGAGATGTAATCCGGGTCATTGCAACATGAAAAGAGATGTACTTACTACACTCCGTCTTCTTCAATCTTTTGGTGAATTTGTTATCATTAATGAAGCCTTTAGAAGGGTTGCGATGCGAAGCCTCGTGACCATCCTCCATGCTCAAGCGAGCCCATTTCTCATGAAGATAAACATAGATATCAAAGGTGTAAATGTAATAGGTTGTAATTGAGAGAAGAAGAGATCATCAATTATATAAGAGGTAAGAGAATAGGAGAAAATACCCCAAAAACTGGTTTGTGAAACAAACTAGTTTGAAAAATAAAAGATGTTGACCATCTTTGACCAAATGCCGCAAGGGTTTTAACCTAAACCGGTTTGGGCCCATAAATCGATTTATGCACATTTGCTCTACATTGATAGAGAAAAGTTTTAAATGAGAATACTACAATCCACTAACTTGGAACTTAACATACCACTTATGAGACCAAGTTACTAGTTTTTTTCTTTTAAGTTTAAAGTCGACTTAGTAGATCCTTACATTAAAAACTTGTTACACTATTGTCCCTATTTAAAATAAAATAACCAACTTAACCATTTTTTATTCGTTTCTTTCTAACTCTGTTTTATTTTAAATGCATATTAAAGTGTAAAAAAGAAATTAATTAAGAAACAAACAAATAAGTATTATTATTAATGAGAAATTATTTATGAAATGTCCAAACAAACCAACCAATTTCATGATTGACACATCACCCTTTGTAGCATGATGATAGCGAGTTTATTTCATCATCATTCAAACAAAATTGCATGCCATTTATAAGAACATCTATAACAAGGGCTGTATCAAGAATCACCAAACATTTTATAATTATACTTACTCATTAAGAAAACATTTATGAAAACAAAATATTAATTATGACTTTCATATGGGCACCTGCTCCTTTTTCACAAAGAGCATAAAATGGTGTCACCTGACAGTGATATACAAGAATCCTGCACATAATGTAATCATACATAACTAGTAACCAGAAAATGGTGTACCTGAAAATGATATACAAAACCTCATTATGGTACAACTATAAAAACTGTAAAATTACAAGAAAATAAAACCCTGAACCTTTATCCTCTCTGTAGTTTTGTTGAGAATAATAGAAACATCAAGCTGTTTGCTCTTGAAGAATAGAAAATAAAAATCCAAATATGCATATCATGAGACTTGACTATGGCAGGTTTTGTCACATATCAAAATTCTATAACTTGCGTGTGGGCCCTGAGCCGTGTCCCGTATTGCTACACGCCACCCAATCGCCTTCCCTATTTCTTGAAGTTCATCAATTACTGAAACTGAATCACGAATGTATACACGTCCCCCAGGTCTCAAAATTCTATCCATCTCAACCATTATGCTTGTAATGTTGCATCTGAGAATGTAATGGATTGATATTTTCAAAATTGCCATAAGTCATTGACAGTCTAAATTGTAATCTATATCATTAATATATAAAGAAAATATAGAAGTTATGGCGGTGCATACCTTTTTCTCTCAATAGAGAAGAGACCAGCTGCATGCAAGAGATCATAGGTTCTTGGGTACGTATCGAATGGCTCACACCTGTGATTTTGAGTGATCAAGACGGGTATATAAATACAATTATTATTTTTATCGAGGAACTTAAATAAACAGGCAATGTTTTACCAATTATGCATAACTCCTAGAAGTCCACGATCATAGATGACAGGCAAGGTGTTTGGACCACTAACAGGAACAACATTCATAACCCAACAATCTAGTTGATTGCCAATTAAGGCTGCTGCAAAACTGCCAAATAAAGAAAATAAAAGATTGGTATTATGAAGCGTTAGTTATACAAAAAGTTGTAAACAGTTAGTGAAAGACGAATATACCCTCCATATCCGGCTCTCATGTCCATCACATTTCTAAGCTTGAAAGTGCCCCAACGGAAACCCCGTACATAGCTATCTATTATTTCTTTCCAGTATTTGGATTCGGCTTTAAACAGATCATTTCTTGATATATATGCATCAAGTTTTATGCTTTGCAGCCTCTGAGGTGGATTATTCAGTCGTTCAGGCCATGCGGCAATATTTGCTCCAGATCCATCCTCAGGCAGTCGAGATATACATGGCTTCAAATCAACATACCTGAAATGAAATTACCTCAATATTGTTGATTTTGAATTCTACCAAGATAGATAATATGTGTTTGTGTGTGTGTAAAGAGACAGAGGATCAAAACAGAAGCCCTTTTACGTTAACCCTTCCCAACATATATTGATTGAGAATAACGGATAGCAAAATACCAAACGTCATCCGGGTCATCTTTCTCGTCACACAATGGTGGTAGGGTCCCCGATTCACGATCTAAATAGCAACTGTTATCAAGGGGTTTCTGCCATATTGCAATATATCCCTCTTTCTTCACAAGATTCCAGCACATACGAGTTGTTAGGTTAGTCATCTCTGAAAGAGAAAATGAAACCTAGGTTAAGAGGTATACTTTTATGTTTTGCAACTTAGCGTGTTACCAAAAATATTAAAGAAAACTGGTTACCTTCCCATTGTTCTTCCAGAAGTGGTTCATGCTTATAAACTGGTTGTGCTGCCCAAGCAAAATACCCTCCTGCTCTTACCAATCTGTTGACCTCAAGTAGCAAAATCCCATCTTTATCATGATACATGCAAAATTTTGAAAGAAAATTACAATTGGTCCAAATATATGCATTAGAAGCAGCTACATAACTTACGACTTACCATCGCGAGTCCAGTTGACTCTACATCTTGAGCAATGAATCAACTCAAAAGCCTGGCTCGGGTATAAGAGTCGCCTTGTTGCAAACGCTGCCACCATCGCAGGCACACCACGTTCTAATGCAAATTGAATCTGGTTCTCATGTACATCTTTTGGAGCTACAGACATCGTGAGTACATTTCTTGAAAACAAATAAGCACCAAAACTTGCCACACCACATCCAACATCTAATGCAACCCGCGTGTGATTTCCAAATGCAATCTCAGGAACCATCTTCCAAAACAAATCAACTACATAAGTTTATGATAGAAATAAACAACATTACAGATATTCCATCAAGAATGTACCTGTGATATCTGATCCAAATACTGATCTGCCCCATGAATGAACTGTGTACCACCTCCTGGGAACTTAAACTTATCCTTGTCTACAACAATCCAGTTTTGACCACCCTTATATTCAGCAAGCTGTGCATGTGGAACATTACTATACCACACCTGCATTTTAGTGCAAAACAAACATATATCACAAGACAACAATAAGCTACCAAAATATTGTATGAATCAGATTCTTTAAGCTACTAATTACAGAACAAGATTCAAACTTTTGAGTTCCAACATTAATCAATGCAGAAACACAATGTGCAAATCATAAAACTAAACAATCAGATCACCTCATCGCGACTCGTTGGCCAAGGAATCGGGGGTTTGTAACCCTTGGGCGCTGGCACCAAACAGTTCAATCCCTTATCTTTATCCGGACAATGTCGCTCGAATCTTTCACCTTTTTCAGTGGATTTCAACCCCTTAATCGCCTCTTGGTTGTCCAAGCATGGTATATACTCCCTCATACTCGCTGGACAAATATCAAACTTCGGAACCCTAACTGTCCCTTGATCACCATCCACCACAGTCGTTTCATTACTCCGATTCTCCACCACATTGGGATCATAATCCCCAACCTCAAACTCATCCCTCATCACCCCATTCTCATCCACTACCCCTAGCCTCTGCACCGCCGGAGGAGGCGGAGAAAGAAGCGGCGACGGTGGAATGGCAGGTAACGTGTGATCAGCTACTGTTTCTACTTCATTAGTATCGTTGATTAACGACTTGACATCGAAGGTTTTGTTGAAGTTTGGTGAAATTGAAATCGAAGGAGTTTTCGCATTTGGGTCTGAATTCGAACTGAAAAAGATCAATTGCTGATAAGTATCGTCGGACCAATGCTTGCCTAAATAGAAGAAAGCTATCGCTACGAAGGCAAATCCAGCGGTTTTTACAAAAATTGGGGATTTTAACGAACCAAATCCCTTCATCTTTGCAAGCATTCTCACCAGATCTGATCTGATCTCTCTCCTGTGATTTATTAAACTACAATTTTAGAGATCTGTGAGGGTATATAAAGTTTCTTCACCATAATCGAGAGCTTCAAGTGTGGCAGCAATTCAGTGAAGTGTTGAAGTCGTTCTTTCTCTCTCTCTCTCTTTCTTGCTTATGAATTTCTGTGCCTACGTGAATTGCCTTACACGAAAGCTGAATGTGTAGATACCATGTGCCTACCAAATCCTCTGTAGCTATGAGCGATTTCAATAGGACGAAGAAGAATAGAGAGAATCAGTGTTGTGTATGAAGATCACATCGCCAAGATTTGGATTAACAACTGTTTATGTGCATCTCTACCCTGTAACTTTTTTCTTTTTTTCATTTTTGGCACTCCACTTCGTAACATGTTAAATTCAATCTACTTTAGATCAAGTTTTGAATCATAACTTAAAAATTACATGAAGTCATTATTTTTTATTTTTTTATAATTAAATAATATTTTTTTTACATCTTTGTCATTTTATTTTTATATTTTTTTTCTTCACTCATAACCATCTAAAAAACATTAAAAAATTAATAGATATGAACAGCATTTTAGCAATATATACAGATGAATAATAATATTTTTTCTAGTATTCGCTTACAATCATTTCGTATAATATAAGAATCAAACTTACTAATATAAAAATGTGAATGCTCTTGATGAACTAAATCTTAAAATCTAAAATCATGTTCATATATAACTTTTATTTCAAATCAATTAAAAATATAAAAATATATGTGTTGGCTCATCAAATTGGCTCGAGTTCTTACCTAGTCGAGTTTCAAATTAAATTCTAGCTTCATAATTTCATAAATTTTTTCAAACCGAGTCAATTTAGCTTGTTTAGACTTTAGAGCCGGAGCTGAAGTTATCTCTACTCATACAATATGCAACATTAATATAAATGAATCTATAATAAATATTTATTTCCATCCTAAATCAAATTAATAGAACAAAGTGAAACCATAAATATTAGATTTAGTAAAGATCTTGTATGGAGCTAGATTATTCTCGTCTTGAGCTTATTAAATAGTGAGATTAAATGATCCTTTCTCATAACTCACCATATTTTATAACAATAAATAAGATATTCTATAAATAAAATATTCCATTGCTTAACGCCTTAATAACATAAGTGTAAGAGGTTAAAATAATGATAAGCTCGTGGGATATTAAAAACAGAATAACTTTTATATATATCTCACTTAAAAACTGTATATTTAATTTTATTTATAGCATATTTCTCAATGAAAATTTTGCTTTTGTTTAAACCAAATGCATGTTAGATGTAATAAGCATGACATTATATTTTTATTGGAGTTTATTGATTTGTTATAGTGACTGGAAAGTATATAAAGATAACAATTAGCAAGAAGCTGAACGTGAAATTAACATTACAAAAACATCAGTGAGTATCCACCAATTTAACTGATTGTTACATATATTAAAACCACACGACTATAACCCCTTTATACGTGATATATAATAATTAAATTAAATTTAAATAATAATTTATACTAATAAATCAAAATGTCCAGAAACCATATGTCATTTTTTGCACTATCCACTTAGGATTTTGACATATATCGTTATTACGATTAAAGTTAATCATTTAATAATACATTAACTGCTAATGATTATTTACGTACTTTCCAAATTATAAAATAATTTAGAGCATTTTACTTTTTATTAAAAACATAACTCTTTAAATACAAAAAATTATAAAACGTTACATTTTTTAATACAAATAACTTTTAAAAAATGGCATTGGTTTAAAAAATATATTTTTAATAAAATAGGAGTGTTAAAAAATATATTTGTAAAGCAAAAGTTTTATAAATAATAAAGTTTTGAAAAATGTTTTTTATTGTTCTATTACTCAAAGTAGTTAATTATACGTAATTTCAATCATATTTATCTCAAAAAATTATTTTATTATTTCCATATATTAATAACTACTAATTTAATATTTTCATTCAACCCGTGTAGTACATGTGTTTTTAAACTAATACACCTACATTTTAGACTATGTGTAGTGGTTGACTAGTTAAAGCATCATTTAAAGGTCACGTAGATTAAAACCATTCCACTAAAGTCTTTTTTTTCAAATCAAGTGTAGTGGTAAATTAGTGTTTAAGGCCCCTAATAATGCAATAATACAAGAAAATTTGTGTTTGACGCTCGTAAAGAGTGTGGAGCCCTATAGGTTTGAAGTTCTTTTAAATAATCTTGTAATGATGTATGGATTCTTACTTATGCTTATGTCATTATGTTTAAAGCCTTGTTACTTCAATTCTAAAAATCTGTCATAAGCATAGATGATGTATTTCATCAATTTAATGCGACGTAGATAGTCTAATCATGCAAAATAAAAAAAATACAGATATTGAGTCACCTCAATGTTATAAATCTACATCCCATTTTTCTATCGGGTCGTATAACCTTATACGTGTCGTATAGGGGGGTTATATAGCATTATACTGGACATATAACCCATCTGACAGTCCCTTTAATTTTTTTATCATAGTCAGTGTCGAAATTTGCTACACGCGTCGTATAACCCTATATGTGTCGTATTTGGGGGGTCATATATGACTATATGGGGCGTACTGTCCTTTGACTTCCCACTTGAATTTTCATCGTTTTAAATGTATTTGACCCTACACGTCGCATATATTTATACTATAATAAAAAGGTATATATGGGAACACTGGTCTTCATCACATTCATTCTTATCAAAATTTTTCCGCTTCTCTCTCCTATTAAATATTAACATTAATTACTAATAATATTAGTTAGTAATTTTAGATCTAAATTAGTTTTATAAGTAAATTAAGAAATAGATATTTCAATTACTATTATTTATAAGAAAATAAATTTTATAAAATAAAAAACTTTTTAAAAACGCAAAAAAAAATTAAATATTTTTATAACGGTTTGTTTTGAAACAAAATGTCTAATTTATATTTGGGAAAAAACAAATAAAGGTTATGAAATAAAAGTTTAAAAAGTTAATATAATTGTTTTATTATTTAAAGTTTTAACCATATCTTATATTAAAATATTGTTTTATAATTAATAAATTATTATTTTATAAAATATTTTATTTGATCAACCCGTGTAATACGTGTGTTCAATAAAACTAGTAATCTTATATGAAACGTATAAATAGGTGTCGATTTATAATAGGGTAGGTTTAATATTAGACCCTAAAAAAGGAAAAAATTACGAGAATCATATCACCTCAACGCGATCGTTGAACCCCGCGTCCCTGAACGAATCTAAAAGTTTGATTTGGTACGAAATCTCCGGTGATTTCGTTTCCTTTCAATTTATACGCTGCAACCCTAATCGATTACCATTTACCCCTTCCTCTATTTAAATGCCCATTTTATTCAGAGGAGGAATTGTGAGAGTCGTTTTCATCTTCTTATTGAGTGAGGGTTTCAATTTCATTATTGTTTCTGGGCTGATGAAACCATACATTGAAGATCAAATCCTGCTACTACAGTGCTCCAAAGTATTGTTGTTTTTGGGCTGAAGAAACTGTAAGTTTTCTCCTTCTTTTTGTTGACTGAAATTGTTATTATTCAAGGGTTTTTGTATTAGACAGAGATGTTGATGGTTTCTACTTCTTCTATCCATTCTGTTTCACGTTCAAGTTTGTAACATTTGAAGCTTCTGGTTTCATGTTGACTAAGCTTTCAATTTCATCTGTTTTTCACTTTTTTAATGTTCATATCTTCAGTGATTGTTAGAATCCGTTCAGGTTTCTTCCGTTATCTTCAAGGAAAAAAGCAATTGAAGTTTACACAGTTCCTTTTACACCATTTACAGGGAAGTCATCTGAATTGTTATTATTATTATTATGATTATTATTTCTGTTTTTTAATGTTCATTTCTTCAATGATTATTAGCCACGGAACAAGGTGTTTCAGACCCTATGATTGAGCATTGTTATTTTTGGCTGAAGAAACTGTAAGTTATCTCGTTCTTTTTGTTAAGTTATTGTTGAACGAAATTGTTATATATTTTAAGGGTTTTTTCTATTAGACAGTGACGTTGATGGTTTCTCATTCTATCCATTTCTGTTTTATCTTCTCTCTTTGAAGGTCTGTTTCAAGAGGTCTACAGACTACAGAGATGAAGGGAAGTTTGTTATATTTCTTTATTCTGTTTTTAATGTTCATATCTTTCATGATTATTATTATAATTCATTCAGGTGAAAAGCAAATAGTTCATGGAACAGAATCTTGAAGGCTACTTCTTCCTTAAACACCATTTAGAGGGAAGTTCTCTGAATTGTTCTAATTGTGACACCATTATTGTTCTAATATTATTTCTCATAATATTAAGTTTTTACTTGTGCAATATCCAGGAGATGCTCAAGGAAGGAGCATGGGGTGGCCTTATTTTCAAAATGAGAATACGAGCTTCCGAAATTTGTGTTTGATACTTTGATTCGCATTTCAAGGTTTGCTCTAAGTGTGTGTATTGAAAGAAAAACATGATAAAAGTATTGTGTAGTTAGTTGTTAGTCTCTGAAGAAAACATAAAACAATGGTGTAGTTAGTTGTTAGTCTCTGAAGAAAACATAAAACAATGAATCCAAACATGAGTTTTAGGTTCTGGTGCTCAAATATTTAGTTTTTTATAGTTCTTATTTACCGAGTGTATATTAACAATGTTCGTCTTACAGGCAATACCAAGTTATAGTGCTTGAAGAACCATATTTGATCAGTTTGGCAATACCAAGTTATAGTGCTTGAAGAACCATATTTGATCAGTTTGTCAGAACATGTGCCAAAGAACAAAAGGCTGCAATCAAAGTTACAAACAGTTACTGGATGAGAAACTTGAATCCCTTTCCCAGGAGATGGGAAATGCGAGTATCTGAGCTAAATAGAAAAATGACTAATCTACACTCATTTTTTTCTATTCAATTCACTTCAGAAACAATAACAAGTTTCTATCTTTTTTTTTATTGCAGGATTAATGATCCGTTGGCATTGATGGTTACAGCCCAAGTTCCACCTATTTTTTACTCACCAGCCACACCACAAGCTAGTCTTCCTCTCGCCTATTATGGTGCATGGTGCACCAAACCGCTGAATTTTTATGAGATATATATTCACTTATACATAGGTTTTTTATGAATATTTAAAATTTGTAAGCTGACTATGTTAAACCTAATTTTGACGTCGGGATTTTTTTTCCAATAAGATTGACTTGGAAAAAACTGTTTTAAATGTAATTTTTAAGATTTTACTTTTTATGCTGTAAGAACCAGTTGTTTTTGAAGCTATTACAGTTGAAACAACCCGACTTCAAACAAGTTTTTTGGGAAGACTTCTTTGAGCTTTTATTTGTTTTTATTGCTGCAGGAAATGAACATATTGGTCATTGCAATCAATAAAGCAATATGCATCTTTTTTTCTGGTTATGTTCTTATTTTAGTCATTCATTCAAAAGTTATCATATTTCTTAATTTATTCTAATATTTATTAAATGTTAGCAGCTGCAGCTGAGTGGTGACTATGTTAATTTATATAGTAGGAATCACATTTGCTACTCGATTACCCTTAAATAGTATGTTGTATCTTTAACTTCTCTTTTTGTGTTATGTTTTTATCTCTAATGTATCATATGGGTTGAGCTAAAAGAGTTGACTATAAAGGAAATTAGTAAAACAAGTTGAAAGTCGTCTTAAATGTATTCATATGCATAAAACCTAACAAGTCATGTTGTATTTAATAGGGGATGAACATTTTTCTAATGGTCTTATAAATCAAAATAGATATTTGTGCATTTTAATTGTTTTTCTTCTAAAAGTTGGATACCCAAAACAGAGACTTGTTGAATGACATTGTTATTATTTGTCTATATTTAGAAGTTGTACATGTATGTCTAAACTTAGAAATTGTTAGTGTTTTTGTATTACATAGTGGCTCTTGTTTCATGTTGATGATTTCTCATCTATTCTATATTAAAGTCTATTCTAGATTAATGCAGGGTTTGACTGTTAAATGGATGGACGAACTTCATGAGAACATAAAATTGCATCTAGATCTGGACAAAGGAAATCCCACACATATACAATATTGGAAGGTAATATTTTTTCTTCCACCCTCACACAATTAGTTTTCTTCTATCCTCATACAATAAAGTTAATATTATATAACCTTGCCCTTCACCCCTCCTTTTTTCACATCATTGAAATGTAATGAACTTGTATAATTCTTATGTGTACTGTTGTTTTTTAAAATACCATGGTAGAAGGAGCTGGCAATTCCACCTGTTTACTATATACTTATTAATGGGTTGATTTGGGTCATATAAAAATTTTGTTATTATATTTGATATAATGTTCTTTTTAGATTATAAAAATTCCATAACCTGATACCTATTTTGGCTAGAACCTATCTTGCCAATTTATAGATAGGTGAATTCCTCGTTAATCTAGCCCTGCGAAATGTATTGATATTATGTTGTTGCTTATGTGTATATACACACTTCTGGTTGGATAAAGCTAGAGTGAGAGATCAAGAACCATCTCCAAAGTGGGGTATGCATTCAAGGAATGAGGCAGATGTGAAGAAACTTCTTGATGGAAACTCATTTGCTGCACTTGAACATATTCATTCCTAAGCTTAGTTTGATATCATTCTATTTATGGTATTTCTTAACTGTAGGTTTCTGTTTTCCTAATTTATTATTTTGTACTTTGTTCAGGACGGAAAAATACTTCAACAATGCTAAAACCAAGGTAAATCTTGACTTGCGTTTATTTCTGTATTGCATCACAGGTGGTCGTGATGCCATATCTCTTGTATCACCATCTGCACTTGATTTGATAAAGAAGGCTGTAAGATTCTAGAGCTCCTGCTGTCGCTGAATTTGTTTTAAATGGGTCTAATCAAGGAGCGAAGACCCATATAGTGAGAATGGAAAAAGAACATTGCAATTTTTTAAGGTAAAAGATGATGTGGGCAGTGGATCAATCAAAGATAGTGTGCTATCCAGTTTAAAGGTATCTTTTTCTGTTGATCATTGTTATTGTAAAACCATTATTGTTTTCTTTTTCTAATATACAGTTCTTTTACTGGTGGAATATCGAAGAGAATGCTCAAGTAGCATGGGGTGGCTCCATTTTCAAAACGAGAGAAGGAAGTTTCTAAATTTGTGTTTGATCCGTGTTTTAAGGTTTGCCCTAAAGTCAAATTTTTGCCACTTGTTAAATTACCAAAATATAATATCTTATTGTTGGTATTTTTATTTGCAATATTTAGGTTTTCAAATCTTTTTCATTTTTGTAGTTCTTAATTACTTATGTTGAGGATTCTAATGATTTATTATGCTATGTAATGAGGAAAGGAAAGATATAGTTAGTGAATTATTTCTGAGCTAAGGGAGTCTGGCATTGAAGCCGGATAGCAAAGGAAAAACGAGATGAAGAGGTAAGATAAGCTTTTATTTTTTTTTCTAAGTTATCTCTTTTCGAAGTGGTTTGCGCCCAGATTTTTTTGCACGTCATGGTTACATTAGCCATAAATATTGAATTACGTGTTAAACCTACATTATTTTTATACTATAGACTCTTTTAACCAAAAAGATGGCTCGACAAAAACTGCATTTGCTTGAAGCTCTTGCAATTATAAACATTTAACTTCAAACAAGTTTCCTGCAAAGTCTTTTGAGCATATCCTTCCGTATTGAGTTTTTTGAGAGTTTCTATCCTCATCTCTAGTGTATTTAAATCTGTTTTGGGTTATTGTCTGTTCACAAATTGAATTTGGGCTGTTTTTTTGTGGGTTTGTTATTGTTAATGTGCCGGTTTCAGGGTTCTATTGGTGAAATTTTCAAGTCAGCATCAATTGAAGCAAGTTTTCTACTCTGATCAGCTTCAGATCGTCTGTTGTATCATTAACTTTCTTTTTTTGTGTGCATGTTGTATTAAAACTAGCAGGCTACATGACCTAAGAGAATCATTGGCACGTGTCCATTCATCATGATAACCATGTGGTGATTTGTATCTAGGTATGTTTGTTTATGATTCATCATCTTGATCATCGCTTGGTGTTCTTCCATAGTTATTTATTATTATCTTTTCATGTTTTGCGTTATTTGTCTTGGTCAAATGCTTTATCCGAACATAGATCATGGTCATTGTCACGTTCATGCTTCGAAAAACAAGGTATGTTTTAAGCATTATTATCTTGTTCTTGTTTCTTTTAAATTTTCAAGTTCTGTTTTAGTTTTAGAATTGTGGTAAGCAACTTTATTTGTTTACTTTGTGACTAATCCTGAACTTGGAAATCTTTGGATTTCTCTTGTGTTATTGGGTATTTTGTCTAAAAATGCAATTTTGGCTATGTATTAGCACCGTTGTGACTAATTGTGAGTTAAATTCTCTAGCTTATGCGTATAAGGACGAAGGTAATACTTGCATTTGTTACTTCACAGATATTTCATTTGTAAGAAAATAAATAAGTTTCACGTATTTGAACAGCTTAAACAAGATAGTTAGCTCCAAGTGTTCATATCCTGACATGTCTTTTTTCATGGCCATATGCAGCTTGGAGCTTTTCTTGTTACCATGAAAACTGTTTTGACCAGAACCCATCCCACCATTTACCCAGGCCATCCCACCCTTTTTGTCATTAGTAATTGTAGATTTTAGTTGTATAGATTGGTGAACCTAGCCTTGCGAAATATATTGATTTTGTGTTGTTCCTTGTGAGTATAACATGTCAAAATCTGATTAATATGACCTGAAAGAGTAGTTATCTATTTGTCTATACATATATTCTTTCGTAAATGGCTAATTATTGAAAAAAAAATCTAGAATTACTAATAATCCGATTGGATTATTCATTTTATTAACTTGGTAACCGTTAGAAGTACCCTTTAGGTGGCTTTCGAGTTTCTACTCATTTTGTCATGTTCTTTACATCTATTGGCCTTTGCTTTAAATTCAGTTTGAGATTTATCGTAATCCTAATCGCAACTCATATTAGAATTCATTCAGGTAAAAGGCAAATAAGATTTTGGAAATAACCTTGAAGGCTACACTCTTCCTTACACACAATTTAGAGGGAAGTTCTCTGAATTGTCTTAATTATGACACCATTATTGTTCTAATATTATTTCTTTTAATATTAAGTTTTTACTTGTGCAATATCCAGGAGATGCTCAAGGAGCGTGGGGTGGCCTCATTTTTTCAAAATGGGAGAATAAGTTTCCTAAATTTGTGTCTGATCAGCTTTTCAAGTTTGCTAAAGTATAAAGTTTGTCACTTGTTAGTTACCAACATGATATTTTATTGTTGCTGCCAGCACTTCTCTAATGTAGTTTCAGTTGATCTTTCATGTCATATGCTGTTTGAAATAACCTGGAAGGCTACACTCTTCCTTACACGCAATTTAGAGGGAAGTTCTCTGAATTGTCTTAATTATTACACCATTATTGTTCTAATATTATTTCTTTTAATATTAAGTTTTTACTTGTGCAATATCCAGGATATGCTCAAGGAGCGTGGGGTGGCCTCATTTTTGCAAAATGGGAGAATAAGTTTCCTAAATTTGTGTCTGATCAGCTTTTCAAGTTTGCTAAAGTCTAAAGTTTGTCACTTGTTAGTTACCAACATGATCTTTTATTGTTTCTGCCAGCACTTCTCTAATGTAGTTTCAGTTGATCTTTCATGTAATATGCTATTTGAAATAACCTGGAAGGCTACACTCTTCCTTACACGTAATTTAGAGGGAAGTTCTCTGAAATTTCTTGATTATGACACCATTATTGTTCTAATATTATTTCTTTTAATATTAAGTATTATTTCTTTTAATATTATTTTTTTCCTTGTGCAATATCCAGGAGATGCTCAAGGAGCATGGGGTGGCCTCATTTATTCAAAATGGGAGAATAAGCTTCCTAAATTTGTGTCTGATCAGCTTTTCAAGTTTGCTAAAGTCTAGAGTTTGTCACTTGTTAGTTACCAACATGATATTTTATTGTTGTTACCAGCACTTCTATAATGTTCTTTCAGTTGAACTTTCATGTCATATGCTGTTTGAAATAACCTTTAAGGCTACACTGTTCCTTACACGCAATTTAGAGGCAAGTTCTTTGAATTTTCTTAATTATGACACCATTATTGTTCTAATATTATTTCTTTTAATATTAAGTATTATTTCTTTTAATATTAAGTTTTTACTTGTGCAATATCCAGGAGATGCACAAGGAGCGTGGGGTGGCCTCAGTTTTTCAAAATGGGAGAATAAGCTTCCTAAATTTGTGTCTGATCAGCTTTTCAAGTTTGCTAAAGTCTAAAGTGTATCACTTGTTAGTTACCAGCATGATCTTTTATTGTTGCTGCCAGCACTTCTCTAATGTAGTTTCAATTGATCTTTCATGTCATATGCTGTTTGAAATACTGCAATATGAAGTTGTGAAGTGCTTCTTTAAGTGTTCCCAAAGAACAAAAGGCTGCAATCAAAGGTTACAAACAGTTACTGGATGAGAAACTTGAATCCCTTTTCCCGGAGATGGGAAGTCTGAGTATTTGACCTAAATAGAAAACCAACTAAGCTACACTTCTGTTTTTATTCAATTCACTTTAGAAACGATAACATATTTCTATCTTTTTTTTATTGCAGGATTGATGATCCTTTGGCATTGATGGTTACAGCCTAAGTTCCACCTGTTTTTTACTCACCAGCCTCACCACAAACTACTGTACCTCTTGCCTATTATGGTGCGCCAAACCCCTGACATTTTATGAGATGTATATTCACTTATACATATGTTTTTTATGATTTTTTGTAATCTGACTATGTTAAACCTAATTCTGGCATCTAGACTTTGTTACCAATAAGATTGACTCGGCAAAAACTGTTTTAAAAGTAACTTTTAAGATTTTAAATTTTATGCTGTTAGAACCAGTTGTTTTCGAAGCTAATACAGCTGAAACAACTCAATTTCAAACAAGTTTTTTGGGAAGATTTCTTTGAGCTTTTATTTGTTATTATTGCTGAAGGAAATGGACATATTGGCCATTGCAATAAATGAAACAATATGCATCTTTTTTTCTGGGTATGTTCTTAATTTCAGGCGTTCATTTAAAAGTTCTCATATTTCTTAATTTATTTATTCCAATCTTTACTAGATGTTAGCAGCATTAGCCTTGGTACTATTGTATGTGGCTCTAGAATTGTATCAGATGACCTGTTACATGTTGTAGCAGAGTGGTAACTACCTTAATTTATGAAATAGAAATCACATTTGCTACTCAATTATCAAATAGTCCATTGTATCTTTAACTTCTCTTTTTGTGTGTGTTGTCTAACAGGCTACATGACCAATGTACTGGAAGTCCTCAGAGGAATTATACACCCTTCAATATTAAGGTATAAACATGAATTTAACCTGTATACTGTGTTGTCTTCATTCACTAATTTGGCAACCAAACTTAACTCTTTGTAGTTATCAGTTAAAACTCTTATTTAATACATGAACACTCATATGATTCTGATTTTGGTGACAGAACCTCTGTTAAGCAAATTTGTTAATGATAAAGATGAACCAGATAGAAACAAATCAAATAAAGTATTGAAATTAAAGAACCAGTGGCTAGACACATAAGTCTTTTAGGACCAGGTATTATTGATAAAGATAAACCAGACAAATGAATCAAATAAAGTCTTCAAAATAAAGAATCAGTGGCTAGACACGTAGGATGTTTCAAGTAAGATAGAAAAGTCTTCAAGGGTTTGTAAATACTTTAATCCTTATCCAATTTCATTTTGTTTTTTAAATTACTGTTATTGATCTTATGCTAGATGTTATTCACAAGATTAGGGAAGTAAAGCCTGATGCATTCCTTGGCTTGCCTGTGGTTGGAGACTTGTTTTTTGGAGGTATAGTGTACAATTTTATCAATACACAAATTTTGCTAATTTAGTACTGATTTTGTAGAATTCCATTTATTTAAATTTTAAACTACATCCAAAATTTAGGCATTAGAAACACATAAATGGACAACTGATCATTACAATCACGGAAACAATATGTATCTCTTTCTTGTAAGTTCTTTTCAGTAACTTTTAAAAGTTAGTGTTTTTCTCCGCTTATTCTAATTCTAATCTTTACTAAATGTTGCAGCATGTCTCCGGATCTAGAATGACATGTTACACTTGGAATAATATTTGTTAGAAGATTATTTTCAAGTTCAATATCCTTTTTTATTTTAACTTTTCTTTGGGTGTGTGTTCAATTGAAACTACAACCAAGCAGGATACATGGCTGAAAGGAAAAAAGAAGTGGCCAGTCTTAACATGTGCATTTTTCATTACTTCTTCGCTTTTTATATCAAATAAAGAAAAAGAATTATAACTATTATGGTATTTGTCAATTTTTTGCTAGAATTACTTAATCCATCTTCTTCCATAAGATATGCCAATAAACTATGGAGCGATGATTTGATCAATCTCTTTCTGTGACTTCCACTTTTCTCTCTGAGTCTCACTTTGTCTTTTGTCTTTGGCTGCTTTCATTATTGTTAGACAAGTTTCTTTTTGCCTAAGGGTACATTGTTGGTGCCACAGGTTCACACATAATTGAAGATATTCTCATCGTTGTGCTTTCTTGTGGATCATCGGCACATGTCCTTTAATGATATAACCATTGGTGTTTGTTTGTAGGTATGTTTTTGATAATCACGTTCACGTTCATGCTCCAAAAGATAAGGTAAGTTCTAATCATTATATTGATTGATTATTGTTTCTTGTAAATCTTTTGTTTCAAATCTAGTTTTTAGGAACTGTGTTAAAGCAAGGAATTAGTTACTTAGTATCGTAATTCTGGACCTAGATATCTTTTGGTTTTCTCCTGTGTTTGGGGTATTTTTGGTCTAAAAATGTTACTTTGGGCTGTGTGTTAGCACCGTTTTGCTGAGAATGGGTGTGAACTGAGTTCTCTTGCTTATATGCCCAAGGAAGAAGGTAAGGATGCAACTAGAATGGCTTGTTTTGGTATTTGATGTAGTAGCTTCAAGTTAAATTTCCATTCATTTCCTAGCGTTTCTTTCTCATGGGCTTCTGCAGTGTGGAACTCCTATTATTCCAGCTTAAGCATTTACTCACCAGGCTGAGTTATAGTTATTTCTCAAACTTTAGTTCTTGTTCCATTGGTTTATGTCTCTTCTCTGCTATGATTTTTATATAGAAATGATGGATTCAGATCACTGGACTTGCAAGGCATGTTTATGTTGGATGCCTTTCTTCATCTGTAGACACATAGGTACAGTTTAAATCCTTTGTGTTTTACTTACAACCTGTTTTATGATGCTATTTAAAACCCTTTGTCTCTGTTTTTCACATTGTGAAAAACTGGCAAATCCCGTTTCCTTCATAATTTGGCCTTTATTTTTCTACCGAGTTGTTCTACATAGTCGTGATGCTTTGATTGTACACAAATGTATCTGATTCATTGTCATTCTTTTGCAGACTCTGGCAACCTGTTCTAGACATGTTAATATTTGCATACAATTATGAAAAGTTCCCAAAAATCTGGTCAGGTGATGTTGGAACCAACGATCACCATCTCCTGGCTTTCTTTAATATTTATGATAATTGTTTTTAATATATATGATAATTTTTTTTAATATAGATGATAAAAATGTTTTAGGGTGTAACATCCTGGTCTACACATAATGAAAAGATCATTTGCTGGTTTTATCTTTTTTCTCATGATTACTTCTTTTCTAGCATTACTTTTTTTCATACGTTTTAGGCTTTTGTTTCCTAATCAAAATGGAACGCCTTTGGTTAAATTGAAGGTTTCGGGCAACATATTAGTAATTGGTTAGGGATTGGTAGTAGGGAAGGGGGTCTATCTTGTGCAACTGATGTGTCTAAATACCTTATTCCTTCCATATATATCTTTTTAATTACTCTTTTCGAACCAATATATGCTGCACAGATCTTTGTTTGTTTGGATGTAAAGCTTGATGTACTCCTTGGTTTGTGTGCTGCAGTTGCATGTTTATGTTCTTAGGAGGTATATTGTACAATTTTAACAATAGACTGACGTCTTAATTGTGGATCTTGGTTCGCCTTCTATCTTTGAGATTTTTACGTTTACAATTTGAGAAACGGTTCTTGCTTCAATCTATTTAAACTTATACGAGTCAGCTAACAAGTTTTTGGATAGATTTCTTTGAGCTTTTTTATTTTTGGTGCAGGATGTGGACATAACCATTGCAATAAGGAAACAATATGCATCTCTTTTCTCGGTAAGATCTAATGTTTAGTAATTTATGTGTATGTTCTTATATTTCTTCATTTATCTTTATTAAATGTTTGAGTTTAGGGGTCTTTGACACCCCTATCCTGGGCTTGATATTATGCTGGACCATTGGGTTTGCCTAAGGCGACCGGAGACCGATTATGGCTATTTGAGAGGGACTTGTGTAAACCTGGTAGCTTCTATCGCAAGGTAAGGTTGCACACAATAGAACACAATGTTCGACTTTTTTATTGGATACATGAAACTAAATACATAAAGCGTTTACCCTACCACGCTTTAAGTACTAAACAAATCCTTATTCTCCTTTAATACTAATAAGGAGTTAACTTTAAATCAAACTTACCTATATACATTAGATAATACCAATAATAAAAACTAAACAAACTTAATTATCATTTGACACTTCTTACCCCAAACTTACGATCTCCTCCACTAGCAACCCCATTTCCATTCCCATATTTACACTAAAAACACTATTTTTTTACTTAAATCTTTTAATTAAATAATACTTTTTAATATTTGTATTATTATATTTTCTCTTTCCTTTATTCACAATCATTTTTAAAAATATTAAAAAATTTATGAGAGTTGTATTGTATTTCCTCAAATATGAGGAATCACGGAATAATCTCCATATATTGTTTCTTTCATTCACTCATAATCACTAACAATCATCCCCCATCATATAGGATACACACTCACATAGAAATTGAAAAACCTACTGTGAATGCTCTAATATATTTTGGAAAGTTCAACTGATAATTTTAGGCTTTTCAAACTCTTTAACGTTTTCAAGGCTTCACCAGCCACGACCCATACTGTAATTTGCTACTTGTATATTTTATTTTTTAAATAAAGTAGTTCAGATATTATGGGAGCTTTATATTATATTAACTAACTTTAGTAAACTCGTGTATTACATGAATTAAATAAAAAGCTTAAATATAATAAAATTTTATTAATTACCAATTGATATTTTAAAATAAGATATGATTGAAATTTTTATTATCATAAATAGAATAAAAATTTTATTTCAAAATATACGTTATAGAAAATGTTTAAAAATTTTTCTAATTAAGAATCCCAATTTTATTTCTTTTTTGTTTATAAAGTTTTTATTTTTAAAAACATTAATTTTAAAATATTTATATTTTTAAAAAAATTGATGTTTTAAAAATTTTTCTTACTTTATAAAAACGATTATGCAAAAATAGTGCACAAACATTAGAATATCACGTGGTTCGATTCCAGTGGAGAACTTACGTCCAGGTTGCAACTGTGATTTTGCTATTATTTTAGCACACAAGATTACTATGCATAGCATAAATATAAATAGAGAACAAATTTGTGTTTTACGTTTGAGGAACAAGGAAACCCAAATTTGCCTTCTAAACATCCAAATTGGACAAGCCTAGGGACATCATCCGGCTACAAGCGAGATTTCCTGTTTTTCTAAATTATATTATTTATATCTAATATCTAATAAATAATGAAAAGGAGAAGCGAAAAAAGGAATAGAGTGTGGCGAACCCCATAAGGGGTACTGACCAATCGGGCTAATTTGATTTGGTTATTTCTTCAAAAGGAATATATATTTAACTTGTAAAACACTTATTGAAAGTTAAATATTTAATAATAATTTCTATTTAATATTTTAATAATAATTTTGTTAAAAGAATTTTAATAAAATATTTATCAAAATATTTTGCGCTTATTCTAGAGCAGTTGAGAAACGGTTTCTCGAATTAATCTCCTTACTCTAATAAAAAGGTAATTAGGATGAACATATGGTAACACAACATTCATTCTCACCAAAATTTTTCTTCTTTTCTCTTCTATTAATTAATCACATTAATTACTAATAATATTATTTATTTTTTTAGATTAAAATAATTTTTTAATAAATTAAAGAAGATATCTTTTTATAAATGTTATTTCTAAATAAATAATTTTCTATTAAATAAGAAAATTTTCTAAAACATCTAAGTTTTCAAAAAATACAAATTATTTTAAAATTGATGTTTTAAAAAAGTAAAATTTTTATAAACAAAAAATACTTAAAATTGGGATTTATAATAAGAAAAATTTTAAAATAATATTTTTTAATCATTTTTTGAAATAAAAATTTTATTTTATTTATAATAAATAATATTTCAATCATATTTTATTTTAAAATATCGATTATGATTAATAAATTTTTATTTTTATTTTGTTTCATATTTTTTGTTCAAATTATAAAATACACATGTTAACTAAAACTAGCAACTAGATATTCATTTTAGAGTCATGTTGTTCAAGTGGCTTGGACGATTACACCGGAACCAAATGGCACCAATGATGAATAATGATTGGGCTCTAAACAATACTTCGGCTTCTTCTACAAACGTTTGTGTATAACCAAATTAGGCCCAACATATCATATAATGGGCCATGTCTTTCGTATGTTCTAAAAAGGCTTATTTAATTTGATAAGTGATGCCATACTAGCGGGCCATCGTATTGTTCTTAGATAAAAGCCATAAACCACCTGATTTGGGTCATGGGTCCCATAAGGAAGGGACAAGAAACATTTGTGTAGCCACAAGATGGGTTCATCTTAAATTAATTTGGGCCGTTCATCATCCATAACGTGGAAGTATTTTAACCTTAGGTCCTTTCCAAGGTTCAAGCGTTCGGATGTTCCATAATTTCTGAAGGTTCATGTTTTTACAAGTATCACAGTGATACTAGTTTGGTGAAAGGTTTTCATCTTAGGATAAAAGAACCTTAAATATTTATAAGAGTAAAACATTTGATTTAGGATTTTAACTAGGGATAATCCTAACCTTATACACGTATTTCTTTGACAATAACATTTGATTTATGGACAGGACACGTATTTCTTTGACAATAACAGTGATTTGAGTATTATTTTATCAGTTTTATGTAAATGAATTTATTTTTTTAAGTTTGCGATGTAACAAGTGTATCAAACTCAAGTAGTGTTGTGGTACTTGCTCTTGTACTTAAAAAAGTATTTGCCTTTGGTTAGCAACACGTACTTGATGATTAATATTGTATGCATTAACAGATGCATAAATTGACATATTAGCCATTTGTGATTGGGCTACCCGTAACAATACAATGGTTAGTTCTAGTGAGTAGTGTAATGTTATGTCTAGACACTATGACCTTCTACCTATTTTTTAATTTAATGAGATGTCTTGTATATCAACAAAGTAAAAGTAAGTACAAAATCATAAAATATTGAGTTAAATTTGAAAATAAATAATTATATTAGGTGTATGTAAGTGAATGATAAGTAAGGAGAACAAATTGATATAATTAATGAGGATGGACAACCGCATGGCTAGAAAAGCTTTGTACAATATTGTATATTGTGACTTGATCAATAATCAATGAAATACATTTTGTTGTAATTTGGTAAAAATATTTTTTGAAAAGTTGTTAATTCAATCAAAAGAAGTATTTAATTAGTGAAAACATATAGATTGCGAAACTAAAAATGGTTTAGAATAAAGGTGGGAACATATTCACAAGTTTGTATTCTATGATATATTGGTATTGCCCTTTCGGAAATGTGCATAAAGGTGCAATTGTTGATAGACAAGTAATGGTATAACTGTCACTTGGGTTGGTAGCTCGGTGATAAGAGTCAAATTTTTTTCTAAAAAATATCAGGATTTAAATTCTGACTTGAAGTAGGTTAGAGTTGGTTTAGTTTAGAAGTAAGAGTAGATAAATGTGTGACTCGTCTTTAAAAAAATGTCCCGAGTCATCTTTTGAGGGCTAGTCATTCTCTCTTGTTTGTTGAAATGAGTAACCCACCATTTACTCATCAAGAGAATGCCCACAACTCTCAACTAATGTTATGCAGATTGTGTAATTACCCCTTTGTAAGACTTTCCTTAATGACTGACGCTCTTCGCCTTTCCCTGATGAGTCATAGGCTTAAACGATGATACTAAAGCGTTTTAGCACAATTACGATCCATTCACCTTTGGTCTGTCACATTCTTTCACCACCAAAACATCCACGTTCACATGCATCTATTTCACCTGGAACGCTTTGTGCCAATTCTTATGCCTTCGAGGTTCGCACATTGAAGCCAAGCACCCCAGAGTCGAACACGATTAAGAGATCAATTACGATTTCTGAATTTATAGAGGAGCCCTCTATCCCTTACTTGGAACTTACAAAGATTATCACTCAAATTTGACATAGTATCTCGAGTTTCTACATTTTGATCTTTTCCCACCATCATTGTGTACCAATCATTTAAGAAATTTTGGGATAGTAACTTTAACATGCCAACTTCACTGAAAAGTTAAACCTCTTTTGATACGACTTGTCACAGAGTCATCTTTCGAGACTCTGTATGCCGCCCTAGGTTGCCCTTGTCAGTCATTTCGTCTCGTTTGTTGATATGGTTAATGGTATCATCATGTCATGAACATATCAGGAGAGTGGCACAACTCGTGTCTAGTGCATGCAAAACTTTTCTAAATTGTTAAGGCTCTCTTTGATGAGACGCATGAGTAGCAAGTGATCCCAAACTTTTTCACATAATCCGAGTAGGTACGATTTCAAGATATTTGACCCGTCACATAATGGTATATTATATTGACATATTGTTCATTCTCTTATTCTTGGTATTTTCATAAAAGCAAGAAAGCATAATAAAGTTTATGGGCTTAAACCAAATTGCTTATGGATCAAACAATTGATCATTGATTCTTAAGCAATTATGTTAAACTAATTTTACATCTTGAAACAGTTTTGCATTTTGGGCCTCTTGGGCAATTAGGAGAAATCAGTCGACGTGGGCATTGGATCGTCTCTAGTTTTGATCAAGTGGCTAGGATGATGACAGCAGAACCAAATGGCAACAATGATGCAATATTGGGCTATAAACAACACATTCTTTAACACATGTTCATAGAACCTTATACATCATATTGGACCCATCATATCATATGTTGGGCCATATTTGTAGGCAAACACAACCCTTGAACACTAAACCAATGATTCGTATAATCATATGTGATAAAAGGCTTGTTTAATTTAATACCGTACTAGTGGGTCCATTGTATTGTACTGTTTCTCCTGTCTAGAATAGGATAAAATCACCCAATCGAGGGTCATGGGTCCCATGAGGAAAGGACATGACCATATTTGGTAGCCACGAGATGCGTTGATTTCAAACTAATTTGGGCCGTTCATGATCTACAACGTGGAATTGTTTTAACCATTGTTTTAAAAACCTGACTGGGTTGACTACTTGACCGGTTCAGTTGTATACCGGCTGAAACCTGTTCACATTATGGTTATTACCTGGCTAAACCGCATCGCAAAAGTTGTCGCTTTTTACGATTAACAAGAAGACCGGTTTGATGTCTTGATTTTACAAAACATTGGTTGTAACCTTTGTCATTTGCATCATTAAAGCATTAAGATGCTAAAATATCTGACATTGACTCCACTTGAATGACTTTCAGACTCTAGAAGTGGTTGCTATCTATGCACCACGTTGTAACAGGTCAATAAAAGTCAGAGTTCGCTGATTAAGATAGTAAAAACTCTCCATAAACTACTATAAAATCATTTCCAAAGTAGAAACTATCACATCGCCTCTAAATCATCCATAAACTTAAACTTTATGTTACTACGTATGCTAATTAGGTTAACCTTTTTACAGAAATTTTTTAAATGCTAACGCACATACTGTATAAAATTACCATTAAAATCTACGATTAATCTATCGTTTATCAGGTGAGACTTAAACTCGTAATAATTTAATTAGTATTAACATCATATTCCAACAGACCAAAACGAAATGATTACAATTTACCTAACATGTCTATGATTACCGACCTTTGGGGTGGTGGAGTAAAAACCAACAAAATAAACAAATTCGATTCATATAAATTTTGTTTCAAAAATAATACTAATAACCCCACATTTTAACCGCATGATCATTAGAAGCTTTAAATTATATCAATGGGTGATATACGCGTGTCACATTTCACATCCTTAGGTAGATGAGCAATAAGATATAATATAAACAATGACGTGGCCTTGACACGTATACATACTACTCAACTATATATATGATACTCGCATGCAACGATTTAGAGCACTATCTATCAATAAACTGCCAATTGTAAGATTCACCTTTGACAACACCAGCAAACATACACATAGTTTCGAACAATCTCGTTGATCTTCAAGTTTTTGTTGCTCAGGTATAGTTTTGTTTCGACAATGGAGATGAAGAGTAACGAGAAGTCACTGTTTATGTGGGGGTATCTACCTGGAGCGTTACCTCAACGGTCGCCGATGTTATCTCCGGTGGAAGTTAAGCTCCCGCAGTCGACCGACACTGGTCGGTTCTGGACCAACGTCTGTGGCGGTGGGTGTGGATTTGCTATGGCCATTTCAGGTTAATTGGTAGTTTTTTTTTTTTTTTAAATTCATTCTTCCTATGCATCTTGAAGTTCAACTTACGTTGTTCTTACACATTAGACACAGGGAAGCTGATTACATGGGGTTCAACTGATGATCTTGGTCAGAGCTACGTGACGTCAGGAAAACATGGGGTATCGAAAATTTAAAATAATACAACTTCCTGTAGTTTATTCTTCTTCTTTTTGTGGTGGATCATAATTCATATGGAAGAAGCTAATGCATAGTTTCTTTACTTGTTTTTGTTAAGGAAACACCTGAAGCTTTCCCTCTTCCTAATGAAGTTTCATTAGTGACAGCTGCAGCAGGTTGGGCACATTGTGTCTGTGTAACAGGTAATATTTTTATCTATATTTTAAACTATAAGGTTGTTGTCATGTGATCTGGAGGTTACGGGTTTGGGTCATGGAAAAAGCCTGATACAGAAATGCAAGATATACTTTGGGCCCACGGTGGCCTGAGTGAGATCCCTGGGCCCCACGTATGCGGGAGCCTTATGCACTTAGTTTGCCCTCATTTGAACTAGTTATATATGTTGTGGCTACATATTAAATGCAGAGAAAAGATCTAACCTTTTGTCTATAGTGGGAGGAGAGGTTTATACATGGGGATGGAAAGAGTGTGTCCCGTCTGGGAGACTTGTTGGAGACCCAAGCACAGCTCAAAGTCAAGAAATTGAGAGGCAGAATCTGTTTTTAACAGAACAAGCTGGTAATATCATTTGGACACTAAACAGTCATTACCAGAGCTATTTGGTAACTGACTAACTTCAAACTGACCAAAATTTCAAGTGTCTTATAGTGAGCCCTTACTCAGAGGGATCAAGTTCAACTGACAGTAAAGCCATTGGGCAAGAAAATACTAAAAGGAGACGCGTATCAACATCTAAACAAGCAGTTGAAAGTTCATCATCAAGTGATGAACCACTCTCAGCTTTACCCTGTCTGGTAGCATTGAATCCAGGGGTAAGGATAGTCACAGTTGCAGCCGGTGGGCGACATACACTAGCATTATCAGGTAATTTCATCAGTATCATTTTCTTCTTAAATTATATGAATTTGTGGAGTAGTTACTATTCTTAATGTATTGTAACTTGTGTGGAGTTAGATATAGGGCAGGTGTGGGGGTGGGGGTATGGAGGTGAGGGGCAGCTTGGTTTGGGGTCCCGCATACGAATGGTATCTTCTCCACGCCATATACCTTGCATTGCCACATCATCATCTTCATCCCTTTTGAGAGCCCCGGGAACTTATATCAAAGGAATTGCTTGTGGAGGAAGACACAGTGTGGTGGTTACTGGTAAGCCTATCTATTCATGGCATAACAGTGAGCTTTTTATTTGTTATATTGTTATTCTTATATAACGCATCTACAGATGCGGGGGCGTTGGTGACTTTTGGTTGGGGGCTCTATGGACAGGTGACATTACATTGTTTTGAATCAGTTATTACAGTTTCATAACCACATGTTTACATCCTTTTATGGTACATGGTGTATGGTATAATCATATGTACTTATTATGGCCTTTTGTTTCTTAATTTTCTTGAATTGGTGGGGATGCCCTATGGTATATGAATATGTTTCTGGTATCCAACAAATAGTGATGGTACTAGATTCTTATAATATGTCTTGGGCATGTTCATTATGATTTCTATTGACTTGCTATGCGCAATCGACATGTAGGTAAGGTAGAAATGATGAAGAAAAAACAGACTGAATGTCCAAGATGAAGTTTTATGTAAAAGGCGATAAAACACACATACATTTGTTTTTATGTCCTGCAGTTTCTCTTTTTGTTACAAGTCATTTGGCAGTTGCATATAATCAGAATATTAAGCTGTGATTATATTACTTGTGATGCAGTGTGGGCAAGGAAGTACCGACGATGAGCTGAGCCCCACATATGTATCATCATTGCTTGGCATCCGCATAGATGGCGTGGCTGCAGGTCTCTGGCATACAATGTGCATTTCAGGTGATGGTGATGTGTATGCTTTTGGTGGCAATCAGTTTGGCCAATTGGGTACTGGCACCGATCAATCCGAGGTCATTAATTCCAGAGAAGTTCTCCTATTATTATTTTTAATCTGTGTTCTATACGTACTAATCCGTGGTTTATTATTAGACCTTGCCACAACTTTTGGATGCACCTAGTCTTGAAAATGAGCATGCGAGAGTGGTATCATGTGGCGCCCGACATACTGCTATTGTTACAGGTACATATTGTAGCACTTAGAATTTAAATGAAATGTCAAATGGTTTAAATGCTACTTCTTTTCGCTTTTAATTCGTGAAGACGGGAAGATGTTCTGCTGGGGATGGAACAAGTATGGTCAGGTACACTTCCGTCACTCTAACCACCTACAATAGTTTATCCATGGTTCATTATGTCTTACTAACAATTTCTGACCACTTGTAGCTCGGTTTGGGGGATACAATAGACCGCGACATTCCATCTCAAGTTGCACTAGATGACTATGTACCAAGAGTTGTTGCATGTGGCTGGTGGCACACACTTGTTCTTGCTGAATCATTTACCTAAAAATTTCCCTCTTTGGAAGTTCTATTAGGTTAGTAGTTGCTCTTTCAGTGAGGAGAAGAGTACAAGCATATGCATATGTACATACAATAATATGCTTAAATGTACAATCACATGTATGCATGTGATCATTAGTGTTTAAAGCTTCCAAGGTTTCTTCATTGTACTAGTGGAACTGGTTCTTAAGTTATTGTGTACATAAACCAATAAAACTTAATGTAGTCCAAGTATTTCCTGGTGCATGAATCCACTCTCTTGCAATATTTTGAAGATTATAATATACTAATATACCAGACTTCATATCTGGTTTTTGTGGCTATTTTCTTTTGTATTTGTACCATTATACATAGAGATTGGCCCTGATTGTTCTGGGATCTTAACTTATTGAGGTTTCACATTATAAGCTTCAATCCCAAAAAGACATCATTAGATTTCTTTGAACCTGTGTCCATTCTAATAACCACTTTCGGTATGCAGGGGATAAAGACACAAGAATGAGTGTCCCGAGAAGATTGTCTGGGAAACAATATTGTACATTGTAAGCTTGAAAGTTACAACTATATGCACTTGTATTGTTACCTGTGGAAATGGGTCGGTAATTCACCATCCTACATATACCAGACTGGTCCAGCATTTAGTTATGACCTCCACTGAAATGAAACTTAACTTGTCTGTGAGAATGTTCGTACTCGCGGTGGTGTTGCTGGTGCACGCCACTTGTGCCAAGGTTATACGAAGCTGCCCTAATTGTGGGACCACTTCGGTCTCGTATCCACTCAGCACTGCACCTACATGCGGCCAACGGGCGTACACGATTAGGTGTGATGGGGGTGTGTTAAAGTTTGATACACTTAATATCACTTACACAATCATATCAGTCTTCCCAAAAAACCAGACTCTTGTGATCCAGCAACCGCATCTCTTACCAAACACCTGCATGACAGCGGGCCATGCAACCCATAACATCCAGCTGAACACCTCTTTGCAGTTCACCATCTCCCATATCAACTGTACTGAACCTACCGTTGCGTTGAAGTGGGCGTTGCCACCAGAGCCACCGTGTAAAACAAATGCATGTTGTGATTCGACCTCCACTTGTAGGGCTGCTAGTGATGGAGCACTAAGATGCTTCTGTAAGCCTAAATTCCATTGGGACGCAATTGCAGGCCAGTGTGCTTCAGGTAAGGATTAGTGCAGAGTGAAATCAGTTACACTTTAAAAGGAACAAACTAACTAAGATTCAACTAATTGCAGATCTCACAGGAAACAGATCAAACAGAATCATTCTTGTGCCAACTACATTGTGCAGTGGTGTGATATTACTTCTATCTGTTGTATTCGCCACAACAATGTTCATTCGCTGTCAAAGAATCAAAGCAAAACAGAGACAACTTGCTCGTGACCGTCATGAGTTGGTAGCATCAGGTGATGGTGGAAAATCTGCCAAGATTTTCACCAGTAAAGAGATCAAAAGGGCAACAAACAACTTCTCATCAAGCGGTCTTCTTGGCGTTGGAGGGTTCGGTGAAGTGTATAAAGGCGTATTGGACTGCGGCACAATGGTGGCTGTTAAATGTGCAAAGCTTGGGAACACCAAAAGCATCGATCAAGTCCTAAACGAGGTTCGAATCCTCTGGCAAGTCAACCACAAGAACCTTGTACAACTTATTGGTTGTTGCATAGAAAAACAACCGTTGTTGGTGTACGAGTTCATTCCAAACAAAAGCCTTTTCTATCACTTGCATGAAAAGAAAGAACAACCTTTAACATGGAGTCAGCGACTAGGTATCGCTCATGACACAGCTGAAGGGCTTGCATACCTCCATTTCTCTGCATCTCGCCCTATATACCATCGTGATGTGAAGTCTAGCAACATTTTACTTGATCATCAAATGAAAGCAAAGGTGGCTGATTTTGGTTTGTCGAAACTAGCTCATGCGGATTTAACCCATGTGACAACTTGTGCTCAAGGTACGTTGGGGTATCTAGATTCTGATTATTATTGGAACTATCAGTTGACTGATAAAAGTGACGTTTATAGTTTTGGAGTAGTATTGTTGGAAATACTGACGTGTCAAAAAGCTATAAACTTTAATAGACCAACAGATGATGTAAACTTGGTTTCCTATGTCAAGCGAATAGTGAACGAGGAAAGATTGGTGGATGTTATTGATCCGATGCTTAAGAAACACACGACATCCTTGGACATTGATGCTATGAAAGCATTTGGGTTCCTTGCACTGAGTTGCTTGGAGGATCGAAAAGAAAACCGACCTTCTATGAAGGAAGTGTCTGAAGAGATTGAGTATATCATGGGTGTCGTAGATCATCGTCAAGATAGCTAGGTCTCATCAAGTGGTATCTGTTATTAATAAGAGTTCTATGTGAGCATATCATAAGCATGTTTAGTATTCTAGAAAATATGCACATCCCCCCTGATATTTGACAATAAATTTCATTAGAAGTTGTTGATGAGTTGAATATAACATCTTTGACTAATAAACCTACGTAAAGTCAAAGATCATGAAATCATATTAACAAAAAAATCAAACAAGATGCATTTTTATATCCTTAAATTGAACAAACATGCAGGACAGCTTAATCATTTTAGCCTAAACCATCAGAGCCCTTTTTGTGAATGTTACAAATTGCCAAAATTGACAAAAACAGAGCAGTCCCTATGTCTGTAAGTTGTGCAGTCGTTAAAAAAAGAAAAAAAAAAAAAAAATCATATAACCCATAATATCCACCCCTCGTAATGCTTTTTTTATGTACAAATCACTACTCTAAATCAGGCTAATAAACAACCCGTAATGAAGATGCAAGCAATGATGCAATCACAAAGTGAAAGAGTCGAAAGAAAAAAAAAATTAGACAAACCTCAGTCAAAAGAGAGAATTAGACAAGATGCACACCAAAGGAAGAGATTGAGTGGATTTTGAGCAAGCGAAAATTCCAATCGTTTCTATCACCAGTGAAACTCCAATCATAAATCGATATGAAGATGATTGTGGTATGCATCTAAGTGAAGAACAAATTAACAGAGGATGAATGGGATGCAATGGAGTTGGAGCATTTGGGAAACTTCGCAGTTGGAACAGAGATATTAGAGCCATGGGAAACTGCGATGCGGTGAAACTTAGATTGATGAATATACCAATCGATTTAGGAAGAAAAGAATGAAAATTTTAAAACCACCATCCACTCGGCCAGCCCTAGTTATATTAAATAAAAAATGGGCTTACTAAAATGCATGCTTTAAAACATTTGATGTATAGAACTCATTGTTTTGTTAATAGCAATTTATATTATCAGAAAAAATAACATTAAACTTGACAGACTTTAGAAATTTAAACTCACACTTATTTGGTTACTATTTGGTTGAATAGTACAATATTTAACGTCACATTATACGCTCGAATGGAAATCTTGTTAACACGATGCAGACCACATGATGAAAAGAAGAAATAGTAGTGCAGATAAGCCAAACTGAGTGCAAGGGGTCCACGAATGAGTTGAAGAAAATATCTTTCTAGATCATGTTGATACATTTATTATTTTGTAATATTACATAATATATTAATATATTGGTAAACTGACGTGTGATCAACTTTAATAATCAAATGAATATCATTTAATATCATAATTGTCCCAAATCAGTCTCATACATGGCCATACCTAATTACTCTTTCAAGTTTTAAGTTTTCATATAACAAATAGTGTAATATTGTGCATCTGAGAGTACTTTATGCATAAAGTATTGTTTGATAGACAAACATAAACATGTAATCAATTCTAGAAATCATGAGCATTATCCGCTGACATTTTACAATAAATTCCAATCGAAGTAGTTGAGAAGATGGATCACAGATGTAATATCTTTGACAATCAATGGTCAAAGTCAATGAAATAAAATTATACAAAAAGTCAACAAAAACGACAACCACCAAAAAAAAAAAAAAGTTACAAAACACTATAAAACCAAAACATCCATTTCAAACCTCTTTTCAACTCAAACCAACAACCCATTTCCTAAATGTTTTCAAACATGGTGGCCAAATCCACCGTCGCTATCATGCTCACGGTGGCGCTGATCCTAACGTGCGCCGGTTTTGCCTCTTCCGCCACCCGTTGCCCCGCCTGTGGCTCCACCCAACTCCCCTACCCCCTCAGCACCGGACCTGGGTGCGGTGACCAATCATACAAGGTCCGATGCGATGCAGCCACAGGTGCACTATTCTTCGACACACTCAACAACACGTATCCGATCACCTCCATCTCTCAGACCACCCAACGGTTCGTCATCCGACCACCAAGCTTCATAAACAACAACAACACATGCGTCACAACCGACGTTTCATCCCACGGTCTACAACTAGACCCCAGCTTACCATTCAACATCACCAGCGGTAACACTATTTTGTACCTTAACTGCTCCGATTCGCTTCTGAGGTCACCGTTAAACTGCACATCCACGAGCCTTTGCCACTCGTACATCAACAACTCTGCTGAAGCATCGGCGTGTGGTGGAGCTCCGATTTGCTGCACTTTTCGGTCGGGTGGGTCGTCGACGATGTATTCGATTCGGGTTAGGGACGGCGGGTGTCAGGCGTATAGGAGTTTTGTGAATTTGGATTACTCGTTGCCGGTGAGTCGGTGGCCTGATCCTGGAGTGGAGATACAGTGGGTGTCGCCACCTGAGCCGTTGTGTGGCACCCAAGCGGATTGTGATGCGAGCTCCAGGTGTGTGGCGTCTGCAGCCGGTGGGGTTAGTAGGTGTGTTTGTAATGATGGGCTTCATTGGGACGGCGTGGCTGGGGTTTGCGCCTTAGGTAATTTGCCTAAATTTTCAAGAATCATAAGAGAAATTTAGAAATTGATTGTGGGTAATAACTTGTTTGACAGATGATACTTGTGAGAACAGAGGAGATTGCAGCGACTCAAATCGGACTGCACTTATTGCAGGTATCTAGCGTCTCACTATTGTTGATTAGATTAACGCGTCTTCTTCATTCACTTTTTTTTTTTTTTTTTTTTTTTTGTAGACTACTCCTTCAATTTTTGTTGATCTCGGTAAATATATTTGTATAAACGAGTAAATTTCATTTGTTGCAAAGGTATTATGGGTCTGGAACGTTAGATTAGGGTAAGCATTTCCTCTGTCCTGCCTCCCTGGGACACAGAGACCACTCACATAACCTCTGGTTCTAGAGGTGTACAAAAAACCGTTTCGAAAAAGAAAAACGGTAAAAAAACCTAACCGGTTTGAAAAAAATTAGTTTAAACCAAACCGGTTCCTAGCTCGACTCGAGCCGGCGATTTGTATACCGGTTTGGTACCCAACACTCAAAATCGGTTTGTAAACTGGTTTTAATTAAAAAAAACCGATTAAACCAGGATAAAAACCGGTTTACAAACCGTTCCAAACCGATTTGAGCAGTTTGAGGATTTTTTTATGAAAAACAGTTTGAAAAAGAAAAGTTTTGTATATATGTAAAAAAACCGGTTCAGTTTGAAAACCAAACCGGTTTGTACACCTCTACCAGTCTACCTTGCTCCAACAATAAATATTTTTATACGTCGGTATTAAAAACCTCTCCGTGGGTAATGGATCTCATCAAGAAGAGTACTTCTTTAGACTTTAATATATATTATTTTAAGTATTTGATAACAATACTGTTAACTAATTTCATGTTAACGCTTAATTCAAGAAGATGAATAATAATTGAAGCTTGAAACAATTACAAAATTACTGTTTAGATAAAACCAATTGATTCTTTCAAACATGCGAAAAACTGGAATGAATTTAGGAGATGTTTGAGGCTAACTAATCAAAACTACTTTGCTTTGATGTTATGTTAAAGAAAACGATGTAGTTTTGTAGTTGAAGAAAGTATGGTTGTCTCATAGTCTCATGATGTTAATCAAGTATAAATTTGGTTTTGAACTTCTGTTGTGGCATTTCATTGACATTTTACTGATTAATAGGTCTAACGTCCGGCGTGGGATCAGCACTTGTGGCAGCAATAATCGGATTCCTACTCTACAGACGTCACCGTCGCCACAAAGAAGCACAGGCACGTCTTGCTCGTGAGCGTGAAGAGATACTAAACTCGGGTGCTGGAAAAACCGCTAAAGTCTTCACTGGGAAAGAAATAAAAAAGGCAACAGCTAACTTCTCAAAAGACCGTCTCCTAGGCTCCGGAGGATACGGTGAAGTGTATAAAGGCATTCTAGAAGATTCTACAGTTGTTGCAGTTAAATGCGCGAAAGTCGGGAACGCGAAAGGCACCGATCAGGTCCTTAACGAGGTGCGGATCCTGTGTCAGGTTAACCACAGGGGTCTGGTTCGCCTTCTGGGCTGCTGCGTTGAGCTCGAACAACCATTGCTGGTTTACGAGTACATCCCTAATGGCACCTTATCGGACCACCTAAAAGGTCGTCGCAACGGTATTTTGACTTGGACCCACCGGCTAAATATTGCTCGTGATACGGCCGAGGGGCTAGCTTACCTTCATTTCTCTGCGGTTCCGCCGATCTACCATCGTGATGTCAAATCTAGCAACATCTTACTAGATGAGAAACTAAACGCTAAGGTTGCAGATTTTGGGTTGTCACGGTTGGCAGAAGCAGATCTAAGTCACGTGACAACATGTGCTCAAGGCACGTTAGGGTATCTGGATCCTGAATATTACAGGAACTACCAGCTAACAGATAAAAGTGATGTTTATAGCTTTGGAGTCGTGTTGTTGGAGTTATTAACATCAGAGAAAGCGATAGACTTTAATAGACCGCCTGATGATGTGAACTTGGCGATTTATGTGAAACGGGTTGTTGAAGAGGAAAGGTTGTTGGATGCAGTTGATCCAAACCTGAAGAAGGGTGCAAGCAAGTTGGAGTTGGAGACCATGAAAGCATTGGGGTTTCTTGCGGTCGGGTGCCTAGAGGAACGTCGACAAAATAGGCCTTCGATGAAAGAGGTGACCGAGGAGATCGAGTATATACTTAGCATTGCAACAAATGAAGCCGAGGTTTAAATTGCTATGAATTCGACAAATAATAATTCTTGTTACTGTAGAACTATGCCAAAAGACTATATAATGATATTAGGATACATATATGTTTACATTTGTTTGGCACATGTGATGTGTTTAGGTCATATTTTTGAATGATATTTACTTTGTTCGGTTGGGTTCTATGCTATATCATCTCACAAATTACCGCACAAGCAAAATCGAGGAGTTATATACTATAAAACCTAACACTTGAAAAATTATATTTATTAAAGATGATGTTAGATACCCGTTTATCTATTAATTGCATTTAAGTTTATATTCGAGATTTCGAGTTTCAGGTAACTTATTAATCCAATAAATTCGATTATGGCCTAGTACTTTCACTTTTATATGCTTTAAAAGGGCCCATTGTAAACAATGGTCCATTGGATCCAATTTCTTGGTCCAGTAGTTTCACTTTTATATACTTTAAAAGGGCCCATTGTAAACAATGGTCCACTGGATCAACATGGAAATACAATTATACAAAGTTACAAACAAACATATATATTTACTGTAAAAAGGTTGCAACCATGTAATCATAAATTTAAAATTTTCTATTATCTTTTCAAATAAAATTTGAGTTGTTATGTTTTTTCTCTCTTACAATTATTATTATTGAAAAATTATGGTTATTACAAAAAAATGTTTAATACAAATGTTTTCTTTTGTATTTTTTTCTTTGGGTATTAACTTACTTTTTTTCTATAATTTTTAAAAGCATTTTATAGAAAATTACGATGGATGCGTTAAAATTTATAACAATTGGTTTTGACTATGTGTTTATTAGTATTGATCATGCGGGAAAAAAATAATAAAAGTGAAGAGGTAAGTGGATGTAACCAATTAGGTTTGCGATTAAACCTAAAAATTGGTCACTTATCAAATTTGAATACCTCAGATGTTGCAGATATTCAAGCAGAAACATATATAAAAAAGAAATGTAACTTTTATAAACTATAAAAAATGCTTAACCAAAACTCAAAAGAAATAAAATAAAAAAGTAAACAAATATAAGGAAAAAAATATGTAGTGGCTTTAATGCTATCTAGAATGATTTTAAATTCTCATTTTGTCCCTATCTGAAAAAAGAAAAAGTTTGGTGGTACTTTTTTAAGATTCTTAAACTTTTAAGTTGTTTAATATATATACCAGTAGCTCATGACTCGAATTTTGCTCGAAATTCACTTAGAAAAAACACACTTTATTCGAGTCAAGCTCGAGCCAAAATGAGTTTGCTTATATCCTTGTATAAAAAGATAATTCTTTTTGTATCTAGTGATGCAACATTGATAATTTGATACACATAGTTATCTTAAACTGTATTCAAGCTAAAATTTTCAAGTTAGATGAGTATTTCGAGCCAAACCAAGTTAGCTTGAATATTTTCAAGCTCGGGTTTAGCTCGTTAACAATTCATTAAGGAGTTTTTAAGATTGAATTAGATGTTTGTTGAGTTTAAAAGACCGTAAAAATGTTTTATATTTACAAGAAGATAGTAAAAAAGAACCACGTGCATGCCCAAATCTCTCTTTTTTTTAAACACTATCTTGTTTTAAGATCCACTAAACTATTTCTAGCAAAGTTTGAATAAGAAGACTCTTTATCCCGTTCACATGAATTCTTAATTTTGGGTTTTTTTCTTTTTAATAAAGTTGGTTTCTCACTAGTCACTAATAAATTAATTATAATTAATTAAAAACAATTTTAAACATAAGATTCAAAATAAATACCCATTTCATATTTTATATATACAGGACTCATACCACTAATATTGTTTATTGCTAATTCCTAGGAGCTCACGGGTTAGTTTTGTTTGTCAAAACGAAAATTACTCAAGAGTTGGGTTAACTTTACAAAATAGCAAATAAAATGTTCAAATGTTCTATTAAAATCACTCAAAAGATAAAATAAAATATAAAAAAACATACACCAAAAAGAAGATATTCAATAATGAATTAATATATATGGTACTCACACGTAATAATATATGAGCATCAACCCCAAACAAAATATATGCCGAGAGAGTTGGCTGGATTGAATTGAATTGACTTGATTGATAGATATGTTTACTTACAATTTATATATAACTGTTTTGATAAGAAAACACTTATAAAGATTGTATGACTGCAATAGTAACTCAAGTTTTGATATTATTAGGTGATATGATATGTATATAAATAAACTCTTGATGATATTTGTCCCATTTAGCATGTTATGTGAAGCTTTGAGTTACTATTATACCCATAAGTTAGACATCACTTAATTTGAAAGATAACAATAAAACCCTATATTACATGTGCTTGAGTTAACAAGTTGATACAATTCAAAATCTCAAACAACCAATTCATAAACAATAGCGTTAGACATTATTATTTATAAAATAATCATCACTTGTATGATTAAACGAACTTCAAAACTCCAAACCCTCTTTTTATGTTTTAAAAGCGTTCATATTCAAATAAGTAAATATGACCTTCCTTTACGTGTTCTTTCAAACAACAACGAATTAATTTTAATCAAACACCAGCAGGAATTAGAAGAAGTACTACACCAATCTCCAAAATAGATACATTACTATAGGAGCAAACTAAACAAATACATCACAATGAGAAAGACACCATCCTTTATGTTGTTAACACGATTTGACACCCATGTTATTTTCTTTTGACTTTTTTTTTTTTTTTTAAATGTTTGCTTCAACTTCAATTTTGACTTTATTCCTTGCATATGCCTATACGAAGTGCCAAATTACCTGATTTTGGTACTTGAATCCAAGTAGTCGTCAGAAAAAAGTAAAGTCAACATGTGATGTTGGGCTCCTCTTTTCTTTTAACATTATAATATTATATATTCTACACACGAAATCAATGTTCCAACTTCCAAACCTTGACCATATAATTTCATCTAACATAATACATGTCGCCGTAGGTGTTGGATCTATGTTTTAAAAAATATAATTTTGATGAATAAGGTTGTTAATTACCCAACTTAAATATCTAATTAACAATTATATATATTATAATCAGCAAATATGTTATAATCGTCGGAAATAAAGGAATGGAAACGATGGCAAGTTGTCAGATGTGGAACATGGCTTTCGTTATGCTGAAAGTGTCAGCTTCCATGTGTTCCAACTCAACCGACACCACTTTCCTCTCTCCTAGTAAAATTCTAACAAACTAAAAAATATATATGTTTGACTAAAAACAATAATTGTAGTTAAATGAGATTAATAACTTAACCACGTTTTGAAATAAACAATCACGGATTTGAGTTAGATGAGTTAAGCTAAACAAGCTTAATAAATTAGTAGTTAAATCAGTGTAAAAGTTAATTTTTTAGTTTGAGCTAAAATTATCCAAATTAGTTTATTTAAAATGAACTAAAATTATCCAAATCAATTGTTTTATATTTGTTAAGGTGTTTATTATTGGATTATATTATTGAAAAATTAAAATTGACAATCAAATTTTCTTGATGGTCGATGTTTAATTTCATGGTTATCGCATGTCGGTCTCATAATTTTATGGGGTTGGTTAGGTTTGGGTCGTAGATATACTATTAAAAAAATTCATAGGATGCAAATGAACCCTACTTAAATGGTAGCTCCGCCCCTGATTATACAATACATAATCAATATAGGAACATTCTTGATTCAATTGTAACGGTTGATTTATGTCTTAAAAAAATTCTCATGAAATAAATACTCAAATTGTGAAATATGTTTAAAGGTCAGAACATAACTTATGGTTGTTTGGTAGTCTTTTAATGGTTATTGAAAAGCTATATTTTAATGGTTTATAATTTTTTAATGGTTAAGAGGTAACCCTAATATTGGATGATTAATAGGTATTATTAAAATTTAACCCCCTAACCTTTCAACATTAGAGTTACCTTTTAACCATTAAAAATATTATAAACCATTAAAAAATAGCTTTTTAATAATCATTAAAAGGCTAACAAACAATCCCTTACAGTCATGTTAGTCTTTGCGCATGTCTACAAGTGAAACAACTTTTTCATTTCTAAGAATGAAACAACTCGCCACCCATTTACACGCAAGCAAATCTATGTGCCTGTCTTTGAAAACCACTTTTATATAAATGAAAATAATATAATTAAGGTCGTAGATTTTCATTCAAACAAGATACATCATTCGTAATTTGCTTGAATAACATTAAACATTTTTAACATATATTATCGTGTTAATTGTAACTTATATTTGAAAACCCAAAAATTAAAAACTAAAAAGTGGTGCAAAAAGACAATAAACTGAAGGTTGACTAGACATGTTAATACTTAATAGATATAAATTTAATTTTGTTAGACTTAACATGAAATGAAATCAAATTATATTATAATGAATAATAATAAATGCTAGAATTACTTATTAATAACTATTATATTACAATGTCATATTTATTAATGGAAAATATCACTTATTAATAATCAATTTTCTTTTAAGTGTTTCACTAAGTTTTTAAAAGCATTTTTGTTGTTTATAATACCTCAACTCCTTCACATAGAGTGATGAGCAACCAAGTGCATAGACATACTTTTGCTATAGATTGTAAAAGAATAGAATATAGTGTATTACAAGTGACACAATTTGAATGGAGAATACATTGTTTATGTTGCAAATTGTTATATATCTTTCTATGAACAGGGAGACACCTATTCTAAATTTTTTTTTTATAAATCATTTATTGTCTGTTTTATGATATTTAAATTCGCACACTTCTAAATACAATCAAACATTATATACCACTACGCTCAAAACACAATTATTTTAACAATTTTTGGATTACTAACAAAAAACCAGCACATACGATTATATCTATTACTCGAGTATAGAATTTTAGTGCATACACAACCTCTAAACTCGCACACAAAAAACAATCTTAATAGAACTTTAGATGTTGGGGTAATCAATTTACTGTGGTACACCGAACGCATAAACAGGCGTGTATAAAAATCCAAATAGAAATAAAAATATATAGATACAATTACAGCAAGGCTCTGTGCTCATCAATCATCGGTCAAGGTTTACGTTAGCGAGTAAAAACCCCTGACGCCCAATCGTTCGGGGTTTCAAGCTACCCTCTGTATCTATATCTCTTGTATACAACTCAAAGAGCGAAATTAGGGCTCAATTTGGTTTCAACCTTCTCTAAACAGAGCATTTGAAGTGTAGATCTCTTCCCCAAAGTAATTAATCTCCTTTTTTGTCTGAATCTTCGTGTTTTCATGATCTTGATGCGGACTGTCTGTTTAATTTGCCTTGCATAAAGTGTTGGTTGTGTTGTATGATTTGTACGGGAATTGAACAATGTAGGTGTTATCAATGCAAATCACGTTGTTCGTAAGTGTGATTTTCGATGCCTTTCATTGCTTTTTGTGAAATTGATAGGCTTTTCGATTCGATTTAGGAACGGATCTGGTGAATTATTGTTATTATTATTGTGTTGCAACAGTTCATGACATTGATTCGTGGTGGTTATTGCAAATCACATTAAGATCAGGTCTGTATGGCTTTGAAATGATCATGACACTACAGCCTCAGAAAAAGATCTAAGGATTACAAAATTAAATCTTAATGCTGCCCTTAAGGTGCTTGATCCTAGTTATGTAGTTCATAAATTGACTATTTGAATTGATTTTAAGGTGTGCTACTGTCATGAACTACCTCTGTTGAGCTTTGGTTGGGGATTAGTTCTTAACAAGAAACAACGGAAACAGCATTGGTGCAAAATTTAAAACCATACTACCTTTTTCTTTGACCCGTGAACACACACAATTTACAATATACGTCTACTCTACTCCTAAAATTACCACGCCTGCACTGTGCCGGATTTGAACTCACAACCTTTGATGATGTTGCATTAAAGTAATCAACGTAGCCAGTAGCCTGTTTAGATATTTCTTTGGCTCTTGAAAGCAGCAGTTTAGCTCTTCATCTTCCATGATTATTGATAAAAATTTCATTATCCTGTGTTTCATTTCTGCAGTGGTTTGTACAGCCTGCTTAGTTGTTTTATGGATATAATGCATGACTACAAAGTTACCTGAAAGTTCTATAATGTTTTGTATTACAGTCAAAATGGTTTTGAATAATAAAAATAGGGAGTAAATGTTTCTTGCCACCTAATTGAAGTCTGCATTTAAGCCATAGTATACTCAAAATGTTTATCTCATACGCTTGATAGCTTGAGCTTTAGTTTGTTGGATATCTGGAATTTTGAATCCTTATCCGGCAATGCTACATTATTCATGTGATGATGGATTTTTAATATTCGGCTGCTTTACACTATTTCTAGCTTTAAGTCCTCAAGATTTATTTCTTAATTTATTCACGGATGATTTTCGACTCTTATCACCTTCCTCCTTAATGTTATGTACGCGTGTCAATTTTGATATACACATGTCAATTGAATCACCGACCAGATTTGGACTTTTAACCGAATATAGAACTTTATCATAGTTGCGTAAGTGTTCGTCTTTCTTCGTCTAGCACTTTATATTGAAGAGTTTGGATGCCATTCCATATGCCCTTAGACTGCATTCTTTCTTTTAGTTTCTGATAAATCTTCTTCTACAAAAAAAGCTTACCAAGATGAAGGCACTTATTCTTGTTGGAGGATTTGGAACTCGGTTGAGGCCCCTAACCCTCAGTGTGCCAAAACCACTTGTCGATTTTGCCAACAAGCCCATGATCCTTCATCAGGTGAATATTTATAAACTGATAAACACCTATTCTCCTAATAATTTAGCTTATATCAAAGAGATTATATATCTTATATCTGAAATTTGTATCAGATTGAGGCTCTGAAGGATATAGGAGTTACCGAAGTGGTTCTGGCCATCAACTATCAGCCGGAGGTAAAGTTTGAAGCTTTTGTTCTTTTCTTTTGAATATAATATATTATAATAATTCATACAACTTAAAAAAAAATTTATTTATGTTTTCAGGTAATGCTCAACTTTCTAAAGGATTTTGAGACTAAGCTTGGGATTAAAATTACATGTTCACAAGAGACTGAGCCGCTTGGAACCGCAGGGCCCCTGGCCTTAGCCAGAGACAAGCTATTAGATGATTCCGGAGAACCGTTTTTTGTTCTTAACAGTGATGTTATTAGTGAATATCCCCTGAAACAGATGATTGCATTCCACAAGTCCCATGGTGCTGAAGCTTCTATAATGGTGACCAAGGTAATTTGAGTTAATCTTGTAATCAATACTGAATATCATTCTTGTGAAATTCAATGATTTTGAGTTACATGACTAGGTGGACGAACCTTCAAAATATGGTGTGGTGGTTATGGAAGAATCAACTGGGAAAGTTGAAAGATTTGTTGAAAAACCAAAAGTGTTTGTCGGTAACAAGATTAATGCTGGGATTTATCTTCTGAACCCATCTGTTCTTGATCGAATCGAACTGAAACCCACTTCAATTGAGAAAGAAATTTCCCAAAGATTGCATCTGAGAAATTACTATATGCAATGGTTCTACCCGGGTTCTGGATGGACATTGGACAGCCCAAAGATTACATCACGGGCTTAAGGCTCTATCTAGACTCTTTAAGAAAGAATGATCCATCTAAATTGGCTACTGGACCGCATATTGTGGGCAATGTTCTGGTCCATGAGACTGCTAAGATTGGTGAAGGATGTTTGATTGGGCCTGATGTCGCTGTTGGGCCGGGCTGCATTGTGGAGTCAGGTGTCAGGCTGTCCAGGTGTACTGTGATGCGTGGGGTCCGTATCAAGAAACACGCGTGCATCTCAAGCAGTATAATTGGTTGGCACTCGACTGTTGGGCAGTGGGCTCGGGCTGAGAACATGACAATTCTGGGAGAAGATGTGCATGTGTGTGATGAGGTGTACAGTAATGGAGGTGTGGTTCTGCCACATAAGGAGATCAAAGCTAGCATCTTGAAGCCGGAGATAGTGATGTGAAGATTGTGTCAATATGTCTAGTGGATGTTTTCAAAGGTTTAGTTTATGTAATGGGTTTGTATTTATGTTTCTTGATGTGTCTTTTGTTTTATAAGGTATAAAGTGTTAAAAACCTCACTAGACATTAGAAGATGCAAAGTTTAAATGTTTAAACTTTCTTTTGGATAAATGTATGAGGTTTTGTGGGTTATTATACGGTCTTTATGTCAATGTTATTTTATTTTTGTTTACTTAATATTTCATAATACCTGAAAAATGACAAGTTTTATTTACTTTTGCTGGAAAATGAAACTATTGTTTAGTAGTATTAGAAAATTACAATATTTTGTTTTTAATGTGGTAAGAGTGTACTCTATGAAATCCGAGGTGATCCCCATAGATTACATAATCTTGTAAAAGTACAAATTATACAAAAATGGTTTTTATACAAATTTACATTTTCAGTACATGTACAAATAATTTAATTAATAAAAAAGTTAAATAGTAAATTAAATTCAGAAAATTACACCAATATCACATTGAAAAAGAAAATTAGGTACTAGGCACTAGGCAGGATGACCATTTGTGCATATACCTTGGCTTCATCTTGGACTGGGCCGGTGGGCCTGATGATTAATCCAACGCTCAGAATCTAGGACACCAAGAGTCCAAGAGTTCAACAGGTGAACAGGGCCCAAAGAATTCCAGATTCTAAGGACAGGCCCATGATCCATGACTATGGACATAAGACATTAAGATGTCATGGTGCAACAATACTTAAATTTACAATACAAAGAAGCTCTACACTTTACAACTCAATATTTACAGCCAAGGAGAAGATCAAATGGTGGCCAGTAACAAAAACATGACGTAGGAAGAAACAGCAAGAAGAAACCATGCCATGAAAGCCAAAGCTATGGAGATCTCAAATGTATTACATGACAATGCCGTCTGTGATCTGCAGATATTTGTGTCTTTTACGAACACAACCATCACTCCAGCAGATGAGCAAGCAGCTGCTAGTGATAGAATTGCCGTCACCTGCTTACAAATCATATTAACCAAACGAGCATGTCGGGTTACATGAACATCAAATTCATAAATTTAAAACTAAGAAGTCATGGCCTGAAGGGGCACATATCCACTGATGTGAAGATGCAATTCTTTAAAACAATTAAGCTCAAACCATTGAAGGGTGATAAGATTATATGCATTATTATGATGATGACAAGACTATAAGATTCTTTTGGAAGGTGGAAAGTTAAATTGCTAACCCAGTCACCAACCACTAGAAGGCCCAAGAAGATATGATTGTGCAGATCTCTCTTTAACATTAAAGCATGAACATCAAGGCAGGCAAGTCCAAAACTCCACACTACTTGAAGTCCCATTACTGCAATTAGAAAGCTGAAATAAACGAGCTAAAAGTTAAAGCATTTACACCCTAAGACGTAAGAAAAATTTGCAGGTAGCGATTTTGACTCATTTACTTATATAGATCTCATCTTGTGTTACATTTCATCCCAAGCGCATTGAATAAAATAAAATACCTAAGAAGGGAACATGCCAAACAGGTCGAAAGTTGATCAAAGTTCATTTTCAATGACTACAACTTGTTAGCTTACTTTGTTCAAAAAATAACATTATCATTTCAATTAGTCTTTTAAACTTTCCAATCATATTAAACACAAAAATTACTCATAAATAAGACAACAAAAACTATACAAAATCAATCGAACTTCTCCGCAACAATTAGTTCCTAGGATAAAAAAATCATCCCTCTGATGTTTGAGCAAAAAAGTATCAAACTTCACATGTAATCAGATCAACTATACGAAGCAAAATTAAAAGCCCAATTGATAAAACCCCAGAACAAACACAATCATACTCCATTTACGAGCAGATAATCAATGGATTCATGTGTGATTGAGAGAGAAATATAGATAAAGACCAGAAGGAAGTAGCAGAAGAGAATCCAGAAGCAGAAGCCATGAGAGCAAGAGAAGCAGCAGCAAACAAGCACTGGCACAACCTCAATACGAGCCCACTCATCTTCCCTGGACTACCAAACAACGATCTCATCTCTCTGCTGAAAATGGAAGTCTGATTGTGGTCTTGTTACAACATTCCCCTAAATACAATGACCAATCTGTCGACATCAATTATATCACCAACTTTACACAAAGCTTTTCAAGTGTCACTTTTGTGAAAGATTGAATAGAATAATCGAATTTGTGACCATGAAAACGATCCTTCGTTTGTGGTTTCGGTATGCTTCCTACTTTTTCTACAAACTCGTGTCGTTTACGGTAATGCGACATACGATAACCTATAAAAACATGCCAAAAGTATACAGTAATTATTTTGTTTATGTTTATTTAGGTTACGAGAAAACCCATTGGTTAAAACCGGATTCAAGAAGGATGATTTTAATATCACAAGTGCAACTAAGTCGGGTTAAGTATAAATATTAGTATGATTAAGCTCAAGTTTGACTTTTTTGATTTAAAGAGTTCAATTCATTTTGTTTCTAACTATATGCATAGAGCGTAGTTTCAAGCAATAATTATTCTTTAAATGTATATTTATATTTAAACTTATAGTGACGACGGCTTGACCAACATAAATGGGACGTCGAACCGGACGCCTTGCTGGTTTGGTGGTCGGACCGGTTGACCGGATTTAAGAACCGAATGACGTCATAGTTACATATATTTATATTATATATATAATTCAATATAAGTAATTTATGTGTGTATTTTATACTTATATATACTCAACAATAATTATACATCGAACACTGAAATTCATCATCGGACATGCCCGTTAAACCCATTAAAATAAAAAAATTAAAAAATATAAAAAAATGGAAAATCCGATCTGAACCGGTTCGAACCGACCGGTTCTTGAAAAAGAAAACGATTTCGGGTGGATCGGACCGGTGGCCCAACCGAATCCCGGTCGGACCGGCCGATCTGGTCCTGTCGTAACAACAATGGTAATTCTGAAATAGGGCGGCCGAGATCTGGTGTGGTTACCACAGATGTGCGATTATTCCCTACGAATTCCGATTGTGACACGTGGAACATTATATATATATATATATATATATATATATTTTTGAACGACAAATCTACTCTACTCCTACATTACACCAAATTACATCATTGTTTGGGATTGAACCCAAAACCTTCGCTCTAAGAGACAAAACCTCTATCAAATGAGATAGCCCCACATTGACACGTGAAACATTATACATTTGATAAAATATGCAGGAACAGGGTCTTGATTTTCCAATAGGAGTGAGGAGTACCGGAGCAGAGCCCTTTCACAAGAGGATTTTCAACATTAAATGCACCAATTCTTTTTATTTTTTTGAAATTGTATCGTAAATTAGAAAATTTAGATTTCTACTAATAATTTTTATATAAAAAGAAAAAAAATCTTGATAATGTTAAATTTCACCTGTAAATTTTTTATATAGAAATCATACTTTTTCCTCAAGTTTAGTTTGTCCCTTTTTAACGATTATTTTTTTAATGATTTCTTTATAAAGCTTTTTCTTTTAAAATTTTCAGAAAAGTTAGTATAATTTTGATGATAAATTGATGGTGATTTTGATATCATCAATACAATTTTATAAGATGAGTTCACTTAAGACCAAATAAAAAACTAAAATAAATATGGATTGATATGAGTTAAGATGTATGATGTATATAGTCGTTCAAGTCTACATGTTAATTTTGAATACTATGAAACCTTTACGGTTTTTAAGGAGCAAAGCTCCTAAGTTATGGGGCCCCTACGGGTCCAAGGGGCAACGACCCTAATTATATTCTAGAAGTTGTACAAATTTACTTAATTAATAAAAGTTGCATGAAATTGATCGTTAATACGAACTAATTATTAGTAGTAATTGCTAGTGATTGATACTGGGAATCAAGACCAACACAACTTGATCCATCAACGGTAAACGTGATCAGGGACAACTGCCATCAGTAGCAATTGATTAGTAAATAGTAAATACATAAAAACCCCTAGTTTGCTAAAGAAAAGCAAGCCAGACCGTGGTCATGATCCATGATATTGTGGATTTGTGGGAGCAATGATAATAGAATTAGGTTTACTTACAGGCAAGTTAAATGGAGTTTGTAGTCATGCAAGAAGTATGAAAATTACCTAGTAGTTAAAGCATCAAGAATGTGTGCTCAAGCTAAACAACCTTAACCTACTAACTTGCTAGTATTATAGCAATATACAACCTAATCATCCTAGGATTCGATAGCTAGCTTACACCATGTTTATACCAATGGCCATTTGTGTCAAAATCATCCTATTTGCTCTAATGATGATCTCGTCGATGGTTATTGCCAGTCCTAACCCCGGAAACAATGACATTAACATGGCAATCGACGAGATGGAGAGAGCAAATTACTTCACCTTTGTGATGCTTATAAACATGGTTCCCCCTAATTTGTTCCAAGGCAATGTCACTTTCTTGATGCCTACTGATAGATCACTCTCAAGAAGTATGATACTTCAAAATAGCGTCGAAGAACTCTTGCTCCGCCATTCGATCCCATCCCCTTTGCTTTTTGATCATATTCTTCATTTGCCCACAAACAGCGTCCTTCCGACGTCAAACCCCGACTTGATGCTCAAGGTTTCAAATAACGGTAGAAGGGGTTTGTTCCTAGGAAATGTTAGAATTGTTACTCCTAATATATGTACACACGGATCATCGGTGCGGTGCCATGGCGTAGATGGTGTACTTAGCATAGATGTTCAGAGACCTGGGCTTCCTACCACAATCACATGCTCTTCAATAGCTGTTGCCCCATTGTTGGCACCCCCTGCTAGTGTATCTACTCCACCGATTTATCAAACATCAGATGGTGCTGTGGGAAGATCACACCTCAAGTTACAATTCACATGTGTAGTTACATTTGTGTGGGTATTACATAGTAAAGCCTTGAGATTGGTTTAACTATGAATTTTAGCTTTTTTTTTTTTTATAAAGATGTGAACAAAATGTAAAACAATAAAATTAAATGCCTACCTAGGTTTCTTGAAAGCTATCAAAAGATGTATGTTCTAACGGATCGGATTAAGGATTTTTCAATTTAGATATTACACTTGTAATATACATTTATTAACAGGTCTAATCAATTCAAAAGAGAAACGGCTCAAAAATATAGCATACGCAGTGGCGGAGCTTGACCTACCCTATAGGGGGGCGGGGACGAAAGCAACTATTTTAGGGGGACGGGGACGAAAGTAAACTATTTTAGGGGGGGCGAACTCTATAAATATTAAAAAATTTACACTACCGCATTGTTGTCGCCTCTTGGATAGACGTCCATTAGAAATTTATGTTGATACGATTTTGCATTCACTTAACAGGAAACTTGTCAAGAATATTCACTCAAGGGACAAAAAGGGTGACGCTCGGGCAAACAATACAAATTATATAGTCTAAATCAAATCATTTAGACATTTACACAAAGAATTCAAAAGGTATTATCAACAAAACAAATTCTTTGTTGGTCAAAATTCATCAATTACTAATTAAACTCTACGTGTCCACTTATTTATCCATCTAACTACATGGTTTTGTTTATTAATGTTTTAGATTTATTAACAGTGACGTATCTAGGAAAAATTTTTATAGGGGGCAAAAATAGGACAGTTGTATAATTTAGGGGGCATTCTGGATTTTCACACATATATAACATTAAAAAATTTTTTTTAAGCCGCCCCCCTCATCTCTACCCGGGTCCGCCCCTGTTTATTAACTATGATTACTTGACATAAAATAGCGAATAATGTTAGTTGAAACGCTGGTAAACAAATGAAAAAGGAGATAGTCATTTGTTGTATTCATAAATGAGTATCAAATGTCTCTTTATGTATTCAGGTATTATCAAGTTTAACAATAAAAAACATGAACTAAGTTTATTTTTTAATTTTCAATTTCAATCCATTTATCATATATGAGTTACGCTTTTAACCCGCTTCATTCTCTAATAATTTCGTTCTTCTATAATATTTTCTGTTCATTAGTTATAAATAAATGAAATGTGCGGTCGTTTTTATTTTTCAGCACTCCGATATAATTTTGAAATTCAAAATAGAGTGTTTTTGTATCGTAAGCTATAGGCCTATACAACGAATACAACTACTGTTTCGGTATTGCAACGAACCAAACTGATTACGAGGGAAACATCATTGTTGCCAGTATTGGTATTATCGAAACTGGTATCGGGTTTCGCTTTTGAGTTTTCTGATGAGCCGAACTGACTATGAACAAAATCACGTCGCGTGAGAAAAACGACCAAACTCCTACGCGCATAACACGGAAGAAAACACTAGTGTAATATTGTTTAATCATTCATGCGGTTAAAATTTTGAAATGCACAAAGGATTAAATAGTTATTGGGCTGCCCAATTCGTTATTAGGCGCGAGTGTAAAACTACACAACATATTCAATTTTGTGTTGTTTTATTAATGTTTTTTTATTCCGTGTGTTTTTCAAATCAACATCAGAAAAATGTATGATTTTGATCTAAAACTACTTTGATAAACTCTTTTTCATAAAACTAGATAATTGTTTACATGCCTTTCCAACCTTTTTAAATTGACTATTAATCCTAACTTAACTTTTAAGCTAAATAATAAACTAAAATAAACTTATCAAATACTTGACTTTTATCAAAAAAACCAAACCAATACTAAACATGATAAATCCATACTAAAAATAAACCAACTCATACTAATTTAACGACGCATGACTTATTCGACTGACCCAAGACCCATTTGTCTTCAAAACTTGCGTTTCACATATGAACCTTCAAAACTTGCGCTTCACATGTGAACCAACAAAAATTAGTTCCAACTTCCAACATCCGTTTCGTTTTGTTGAAGGCACTATAATAAAACAAACTTTGGCTATTGATAATTTTGATTTTCGATCTAGTAAGAAATACATATAGGCATGCATCTTAAAAGCCTGTATACCACCTCTTATCGCTCGCTTATATTCTTAAACGTCAGTTTAAAGTGTTATAGCATATGCAATAAGTTAAAAAACCAATGAGATACGTTAAAAAGAATTCTAAAATAATCATTCACTCCAAAAGACATGTTACATGATGCCAAAGGTTGTTGCAACCATTATCTCACAAGTGAACGTAAACTTAAACCGAAATATTACTAACACAAAAACCTAGACGGCTAGACATATAACCGAAGAACCAATACGTAAAAAACTAAAAGCAAAAAGAACATCAATTATCTATAACTATAACAATCGGTAACTTTTTCCTGTAAATGCTTTGAATCCTTCGTGTTTGTTCTCCATCTTGTGTTTCACCACGGTTGTTTTCTTCTCGGGCTCTTTATAATCCAACGGCAGTAAAAAGTCAACCTCACAGTCGGTTTCATACAATAATACCGCCGGTGAAGGCTTGGTATCCACTACATCAATCACATACTTCTCATCCCGTGGTTTACCACAATAGTTTCTCCACTGGTAACACAAACGATATCCTTAAACGCTTTTTCAAGCAAAGATTGTTGACCCGAAAGAGTAGTGAATTTGGTAACATGCGGTTGTAGCTTAATGTTCGTCCCTTTAGGGAGGCTGGTGTTTTTAATATTCACGAGTTGTCCTTCATGTATTTTGAGGTTGTTCATCATCCATGTTGGCATGAAGACGAAGCCCTCCTCGGCGGTGAACTCTATGACGCCGCAGTGGGAGTGGCGGCCCGTGGCGGGGTTTTCTACGCGAAAGAGCATAGGGTACACAACCGAGATGGACGCGAGTCGGTTGAGGGCGGATTCGGGCAAGATGATCTTGTTACCGGCTTCATAGTTGGTTTGGAGATGTGGGAAAGTGGGTAGCAGAGGTAGCATGGTCGAAATCTGCGGTGGTTCCGGCGAGAGTTTGATCGGCGTTTATGTCATTCCAGTAATATTCCATGATGAAGATGTATGGAGTAGTGATCAATTGGTATGGTGGGTAGGGTTTGAGAGGGTGAAAGACTTATTTATAGAGGGAGGAAGCATGTAGGATAAGTTTATATCCGGATTTCTATTGATCTGAATTGGTATATAATTATTATCCAATTATCTAATACGGATGATATATAATCTCGGTTTAGAACTTCAAATATTAAGAAAGTGAGATAAGAATATAAGATAATATATCGATAAAGTAGGAAGTTATATTGTTTTTTAATCCCTTTAATATTAAGAAAGTGAGATAAGAATATAAGATAATATACCAATAAAGTAGGAAGTTTGATTGTTTCCTTAATCCCTCATAATATTAAGAAAGTGAGATAAGAATATAAGATAATATATCAATGAAAGTTTGATTGTTTCCTTAATCCCTCATGAAGTACGAAGTTTTATTTCATTATGTAGAAAACAATAATAGGGTCTTACTTATAATTGCATAATTATTAGTTAATTTGAATTTAATTATTTAGTTTTATAGCCAATATGTTACTCTACTTTTATCGACATTATAAATAAATTAGTACAACCTATTTTAGACTCGGGAACCCTATACTTAAGGAGAGCATGCCATCTTAACTCCAATGGTTATATTATTTTACCTAGCTTCCGCCCTATGAATTTATATATTTATACATAGTTTTTATATATGACAATATGTATATTTCTATATGTGAATTTGAGTACGTAGTAATATTAGGATGATATTATTGTATCACACAAATTAATAAATTAATATTATAACGTGAAGGATAAACGTTATGTTCTTTTCTGAATAACAAGCTTTAAGGTTATCGTAATTTAAAAGAAAAAAGAATAACTTATTCCTCAATTTCTCATATGGGTTTCATATATGTAGGACTTAGGAGTTGCTTCGGTTGCTTCGGTAACCGATATGAAATTCAATGGAGCTATTTTACAAATAATATATTATGGTTATTGGTGCTGCACTTTTTTTTATAGGAACGAGTTATGGAAGAGAATATCCCCACAAAGTTACTAGATTCCGTGAACGAATCTCATGAAACATATTCTAGAAAACACTTGCATGCAAGTGATTGTTTGCATTTATTTAATCTTTTAACAATAATTTATGAAGAGTTAATTCATCATTGGTAAGTTGCGTGTTACCATCCTCAATCAACCTTCAATCATGTTCCTCCCACCCTAACGCTTTTATTTCGTTTTGTTGTTAGTTTCATTACAGTTTTTGTTGCTTTTCTTTTTTTTTTTTTTTTTTTTTTTTTTTTTGTTAATTGTTTTGTTACCTCTTTTGTTTATTTTTTTATTATAATATTTCTAATTTCTTTTGTTCATTTTATTTACTTTTCAATTATTAAAGTTTAGGGGCAAAGACATTTTATTTCTTATTTAACATTACAATTTAACTTTACAGTTGAATCAACGTTTATGCCACCTAACACGGGGTACTAACACTTAATTTTGTTCAATCCAAAATAAAGATACATATCACCAATAAGATTTAAATGCATTTGTTCATATTGTGTTTTTATAAAAGAGAAATTAAATATTAATAATCTAAAATATTGACTATTGCCTTATATTAATCTCAACTAACAATTTAATTAGTACTAATCCAACTTTTGATTTTGTTACTAACAGTAGTTTCAGTTTAACTGTTTGTTAACCCCGTTAGTTTTTTTTTACGTGTCGCATAGTGTGGCTTGTGACGTGATGTATAAATAGTTATAATGAGAAATACAAAATATAAACTCAATTCTTTTTATAAGATCTTTTTTGAAGTTATTCAACGTACGCTCGTCGCTGTTTAGTAGGCTGGAGCCAAAGAGACGTAAAAATTGAGTGATATACTTATATTTTTTATTTTAGTTATTCAATATGCTATGTCACATATCACGTCACAAGTGACGTCACATGGCACATCACCAAAACTAACGAGGTTAACAAACTGTTAAACTGAGACTGTTATTGATAATAAAATAAAAAATTAGAATTGATATTGATAAAAATTATTAGTTGAGATTAATATTAATCAATAATCAATAGTTTGTATTATTAAAATTTATTTTTTTTTATAAAATTCAAAAATTAATTTAAAATTCGTCATTTTATTAATAAATACAATAAATGCAATCAATACAAATATATTAAGCAGCGAAGTACGACTGAAAATCCTTCCAAACCTACCAGAGTCATCATAAAACACACCACTTCATCCCACCCCTCACGCCTCACGCCCAAATCCTCTGTTCCTCTCATGGCTCCCATATCTACGATCACCATCTTCCTCCTCACCTTCCTCACCGTCGCCGGCGATGTCCTCTCCGACCACCCCACCACCTCCACCACCAGCACCGCCACCATCACCCCTCCCTCTACCTCTCACCCAAAACCACCTTCTCCAATTACGACAAAATGCTCCACTCTTTCAAAATCTTCATCTACTCCCCACCACCGCCACCATCCACCACCCTCTTCACCACCGCACAGAGTCCCAATTCTACAAATCTCTCATCACAGCCCCTTTGTTACACAAGACCCCAGCAAAGCACACCTCTTCTTCCTCCCCTTCCCCTCATCCATCTCCACTCGCAATCTCGCCGTTGGATCAGAAACATTCGCGTCAATTACCCCTTTTGGAACCGCACACTCGGCGCCGATCACTTTTACCTCTCAGCCGCCGGTGTTGACTCCTCTTCCGACCGAAACGTCGTCGAATTGAAGAAGAATTCCATTCAGATCTCGTGTTCCCCACGCCCTCCGGTATACTCATCCGCATAAAGACGTAACCCTACCTCCCGTACACTCGTTTCAACCGATTAATCCTTCCGTCAACGCCACAACGACGTTTCTAGGTTACATGAAATTAAGCGATCAGACTCCTGTAAGAGATCAAACTTCACTTACTTTGATTGAAGAAATCAACGATCATCCTGATTTTACAGTTGAATATGTTTCCGCAAACAAAAGGGGGAAATTCGTGAAGAACAGTAGGTTTTGCTTGTTCGTGTACGGTTCCGACATGACCTGGATGGTGGAGGCGATGGCGTCACGGTGTGTGCCGGTGGTGATTACTGACCGTCCGATTCAGGATCTGCCGTTGATGGATGTGATCGATTGGTCGGAGATCGCGGTGTTCGTCGGAGCAAGCGGTGGCGCTAGGGGGCTGAAGCGGGTGTTGGATCAAATAGAGAAAAATGAGTATGAGGATATGATGGAATCTGGTGTGGTGGCGACACACACTTAGGGTGGAACGCGGAAGCACAGGCGTACGATGCGTTTCATATGGTGGTTTATCAGTTGTGGTTGAGACGGCATACGATTAGATATGCGAGATGGGTGGAGCAGTAGTCCCTTTTTTTATACTATTTTCTAAATTAAGATACGTGTAAGAAGAAATATGATAACACTTGACGTGAGTGAGAGGTTTATTATATGTTTAAGTTATTTTTTGAATTTTTATATGATTACAAATAATTGCTTGTTGATAACAGTAAGCTAATAATAACAAACGTATTAAAGGAGCAGTTATCGAAACTGGTATATGCCAAGTAGCGATGAACGAACCAAAAGTTTAACGAGCAATTCGTGAATCGTTTGGCGGAAAGTTTGTTTATATTTGTCATTAAATAAATGAACGTACACAAACAAGAAATTTTGTTCGTTTAGTTAAACGAACAAACATGAATAGGGTGCCTTCGTTTGTTTATGTTTGTGAACGTTCGATAAAGTGTTCGTTGATGTTCGTTCATTTAAAAGTTATGTTTGTAGATAATTATGTAAAGTAGTTATTTATCTTTGGTGGGTGTTTTTATTTATGAAAATTTCATTTGTGTTCATGACTATTTATGTTCATTCGCTTGCTATCGTTTACGTGCGGTGAACAGTTCATGAACAGATTCAGTTAATTAATGAACGAAGACGAACAAAAATCTCGTTTGGTAAGCATTCGTGAACTGTTCATGAACAAGTTATTTTCTTATGAACGAACACGAACAAGATCTCGTTCGTGTTCGTTTGGTTCGTTTACAGTACTAGTGCCAAGCATGTGAGGCCATTATTAACAATTTTTTTAAATAACATATGAGTTAATTACACACATGGTCCTCATAGTTGTGAAAAATAATAGCTTTAGGTATCAAACAATAAAAAAAGTAACATGTTAAGTATTAATTATATGAAAAAATACTGACAGTGATAAACATTTAGGGTGAAGTCATCAGAGTATCAAGTTGAAAGATGGTCACTAGAGTATAAGCTTCAAGCTTGTATGGTTGTCGCATTGCGACGGATTGTACATGCGCAATAAAATATAGACTAACAATTGACTTGACTTGTCTCTGGGATAAATTCACATTGAATCGTAAAATAACTCGACTTATACCGTTGAATGAAAACGTATTATATTTGAATCGCCTTTTTTCTGAACAACATTATGTCAAAACATAGATAAAGTAAATAAAGCACATAGATTACAATCGTCCCCACTCGTTCCGAACGTAATTCAAGTTGAAACGTAGAGTAACTCAAAATATACCGTCAAATAAAACATTTATATTTGATGAATTTTTTTTAAAAAATGTACTTTTTTGAAAATCGAGTTGACAAGGGGGGCATTTCTTGTCGGAAGTTGACATTAGGGGTACCCGCCCCTGGCAGGGGCGGGTTCTGCTACCCATTTGACTTGGACTGAGAACTCGCCCTTGGGAAGGGCGGGTTCTTTGTTGATGTGATCGCAGCATGTCAATGTGTGTGCATGTGAATGTGTGATGTGAATGTGTGATGTGATGTGACTGTGGTGGAGAACTCGCCCTTGGCAAGGGCGGGTTCTCAAATACACACCATCCACAAATTTAACCTACTCGCTCACCAATCATATTTATAAATCATCTGGATTCCTTCACATTTTCATACTAAATTCACACCTTAAAAAAAAACTTACTCGTTATCATGTCTCGGCCTTATTTTCTACAAATATATTGGGGTGGTGATATTTCATTCGAAAATGGAAATCATATGTGATGTCTCGGCCTTATTTAACCTACTCGCTCAATCTTTGCCCATCATTTTGGAAGCCATGAGGGTTCGTGTCTTGATGAGCCGGGTTTGTTGTATACACAACAGTACACTCTAAAAACCACCTCATGTAGATCAGAAGCAATTGGCGAATCAGTGTATGCTTCATTAGCAACTGAATTAAGCCGAGACGCCCATGCTTGAACAAAGATATTATGATCTTGTAACCAGTTTTTTATTTCTACCACCTTTACGAGCAATCGAATGTAGATTTGTGTGTTGCTCCCGGGTTAGTAACACACTTGTAGGGACTGGTTGAAACATTTCAAACTGTCTTTAAAACCCTACTTGGAATGTGAGGCTCAACAACTTCCAACATATAAGGTATGTGTCATTTTTTTCAGCTTTGATACCCACTTGTGCAGATATCAGGTAGAAGGTGGATAATATTATCATAAGGCCTCCAATTAAACTGATATAAAAAATATGTATTAATATGTTTTCACAATGTTAATATATACAAAATAATATTAGATTAATATAATACCGTGGTCTCGCTTAATGAATGCAACTGAGATCGATACGCACTCAAACAGTGCGGAGTGGTGTTTACATAACTAAGTTCACCATTCCATCTGTAATCAAATTTCAAATATACCCGGTTAACTAGAAAATATAAGATTACTGAAAAATAGTAATACATAGTATTTTTAACATACCGTGCACCATATAGTAATCTGAAATCAATAGATCTCGTATTCCGGGGACACAATGAAGGTAATCTTTCCCATGCCCATAATTGCAACAAGAATAAAGGTCCACCAACCTCTCGATTTGTGACACTCGTTGCCTTACATAATTGTCTATACAAAATGCTAAAACTGCACTTTCCTAACTAAGTCTATCACAGTTATTTAAGTTTTCAATATGAGTCAAATAATTATGTGCACCCAGTTACTAGAAGTATCAGAAAATAAAGTGGCACCAATCATAAAAAATATAATTAATCTAGCTCGTTGGATGCATTGAAAATCTGTGGCATTATTAGGAATGGTTTTATTATTTCATTTAAAATAAACCTTAGGTTTAACTTATAACCACTTACAGCGCTTATAGCGAGTGTACAGCCGGTTAAATACTCAAACCTCATTATAATTACAGATGCACTCATAGCATAATCAGTGCCAGAAATAACATCACCTTCAACCGGCAAACCCTATAAAACTTGTACATCTTGAAGGGTTACTGTGGTTTCTCCAAGAGGTAAATGAAATGTGTGTCTCCGGCCTCCATCTCTCCACCAAAGCTGAGATAAGAGCACGGTCAAGTTTGCGATAACCACACTCGATTACACCCGCAAAACCAGCCAACCTTATATATCTCATAATATTTTCAGGGATAGGCACTTCATCAATTTAATCCCAAAAAGCTTTATCACCTCGTCTAAGATGCAAAATTCCTTCATCGCTTTCTGGTTCTCGAAAATAATAATCAGCTCTATGTTGACCATTTAAAAAAAAATCGTTTTAGTGGACCTGGTGTAATTCTCCAGCTCATTTTGATAGTGAGAAATTGGATTGAGGTATGATTTACGAATTGTAAGATTTTATTTTATTTTAATAAGATAATGAGAGTAAGGTTGTGAGAGAAAAGGTTGGTGGGATTGTGGTTTAAATAAATGGTTTGGAGGGTATTAGGTTAGAATTTAAGCCGGTCAAAAGGGAGAACCGCCCCTGCCAAGGGCGTGGTCTCCTTGGTAGGTGGGTTGTAAAGTGCGTTCAGATGAATGAGTTAAATAGATCGGACGGTCTTGAGGGATTGGAGAACCCGCCCTTGGTAAGGGCGTGGTCTCCTTGGGTTACATCAAATCAGTCAAAAAACAACAGAAGCAGCATTTATCGAGTGCAGCCCCTGCCAGGGGCGGGTACCCCTAATATCAACTTCCGACAAGAAATGCCCCCCTTGTCAACTCGATTTTCAAAAAAGTACCTTTTTTAAAAAAAATTCATATTTGATTTGACTCATTTCTAAACAAAACTTAAATCAAAACGTATGCATGAAAACATTTTTTATTGGACCCGATAATACCTAAAAATACATGTAAAAGTTGTACTGAGATAAATCCAGAGCTTTATAAACTTAATAAGGTTAAAATAATGTGTCAAAATTAACTAGTCAAATTTGAATTCAATAAACAAATATTTATTATTACTACATAATTAATAAGCAACTATTATTATCCTTAATCTTCGTTTCATCATAAAATATACATTTGCCCTGTTACATAAACAAAACCAAAAAATAAAAATTTTTGTGGCCAATTTTAAAATCCATAAAAGCTACTGCTTATTTCTCTTGTAAATTAATATAGAGAGTGATGTTAGTTAGACAAATAATATCAGATAGTATCTAAAAAAGAAATAGGTAACCATTAATTACGTTAATAAAAGATGTGAGTACCACTTAAGGAGTTAAGGGGCCAATTAATGTTTTGTAAACTCTTTAGTTGGCTTTATCAGTCACTAATTGATTTGATTTTTGAATAAGAAACGTTATTTGAAAAGTTATTTTTTCGAAGAGAAAAAAACTAGTGTTCTTTTTACAAAAATATATGAAAAATATATACTATAACAAAAACAAACTACGTTAACGATAATTTACACATTAATTTACATGAGCTTATGCATGTAAATCTTTTTATAAACAATTTTACCAAACTTATGTTTCTTTCTTTATTAAGTGATTGACCTGAGAGAAAGAAAAGGAAAGATGTCATATTCCAAATGGTAAAATGCATCATTCATGTGAGTATGTGACGTACCCTTGATTATTTTATCTAAGGGTGTGTTCTTTTCGCAAGTTTAATATGATTTTCAAATGAACCTATGTAGCAAAGTGATAAATAAATGTTTCATGTCATATCGATAACCGAATGATGATCCAATAACTTCTAGAGAGTGAAATCAAATCCAGCAGCATTCACGTTGTAAAACAGAAAACACAGAGTTCTGGGTGCTCAGAATACTAAATGCACCAAGCTAAATATATACACATTCATTCAAGTTCCTACAGGAATAGTTGAAAATAAGGGGGATTACAGTCTTCAGCGCTGAAGCCTCCAAGTGATCCGTATAAGCGATACAAGAAACAAAAATGTCCCCTCGAATCCAAACCTATCTTTTCTTCCTGGAAAATGAGAACAATAAGATTATACGATACAAAAACATAAAATCAAACATGGTGTTCACAATTTTTACAACATAATGAGCCTACATATATAGTCATTGCAAGTTTTTAAAAATCTCATGAATTTTCTAGTGGAAACATAGCATTAAAAAAAGACCAGAGTTTACCACCCAGATTGTCTAGGGTTCATACATATGCTTCTTTCACGAAGTCTGCTTTACAATCCAAACACTACAAAAAATATGTGACTTCTACAAAGGTGTGTAATATAATGAACTTGTGTCACGCTTTTAAGTACATAGAAATAGTTTACACGTAGATGTTTGTAGAAATACAATTAGATACTTGTCATATTCGTGCTTCCTTTATAGTCTATACATAAGTGCTATAATTGTTGTTTAGGTGATGTGGGTCAGGTCTTGAAGATGCAATTGGATCCTTGTCATTTGGAAGAGAAGGGAAAAAAAAAAAACATTTTATGGTTGAATTTCATGAATGTAATAATCAAGAAAAATTAGTGGAATATGTTAGGTACCTTTACAGTATCCTTTTATGGGATACACCTATATAGTGAAATAAAATGATCATTTTAACTTGTGGGTCCCGTTTATTTGGTCTAAGAGCAAATGGGAACAGGGCCTACACTGTAGATAGCAAAGAAAGTAATACGAATAAACTCATGTAAATCTTTAGGGTGGCAAAATGATAAAGGAAAAATCCTTCAAACACATAAGGCAACACAAACAAAAGCTATGTTCTTTCTTTCTAGAAAACATTTCACCATATATCCATATACCCACCCTTGGTAAATCAGCCAAGTGTGATTCATATATAAAGCGATAAACTATTTTAACTTCGAAAGGGATTTTTTGTTGGCCCAGAATCAAATATCACACAATAAACACCAGGAACATGATGACATCCCGACTCTAAGAATATTATTATGAAAAAAAAAAAAACACAGATTAAAAAGGCCCTAACCATCTATTTATACTAACATAACTTGCAAACTAAGCAGCCTTAAGCAAGGAAACAAACAAAGACACAGCAAACTTTCCTACTAAACAATAATGCATATTGACCAAATCTTTCTTTTTTTTTTTTGGTTTCTTTTCTTCAACACAACTTCAACCCTTTAACTATAATCCTAAATCAAGATTAACCCTTCACTTTTTTCTTTACAAGGGCAAAAATAAACCAAATTTTCTAAGATGTTATGTTACCACCTAGAATCAAGACAGATATCATTCAAACTATAGCATGTTTGAAGTGGAATTACTATATATGTGAATATTAAAAAAAAAAAAAAAAAAAAAAACATCTGTGTATTCCAGCACAAAAAGAATCATTTCAACATTGAAGTGAAATAAATAATACGATTAATCTTACCTTGGGTAGGTAGGCTGTCAAAATAACGCCTCGATTACATTTTTGTAGACATCAACAGCTTATTTTTCTTATCCACTGGTTTCAGAATTTGGAATGAACACAGCAGATTTCATCGACACTCATCATTGCACCAGCATTGTCGAATTCACCACAGTAATTTGGAGCTGAGAATATAGTTACTAGTTGCCTGTCGGCAAAGAATTCATAACCATCTTCGACAACTGCAAAATGGTGTATAAACAAGTTTTTATATTAAAATACACATACATATATGTATATCCATAACATATATGTATATCCATATACATATATGTATGAAGTGTGTGTGTGTGAAAGAAGAAAATTAACTGGTGAGCACGGCACACAAGATCTAAATCATGTTTTGTCAAAAACTCAGAAACCTTATCAGCACCAAAGTATAAGAAACACCTCGATCGTTCATTCCCCACCCTTTAACATCTTGCTAGGATCAGACCATAATAAATCACAAAGAAGACCTGTATCAGGGATAGCAGTGGGCCGAGGCAAGTTTCTAATTTGATCCAATTGGTAAGATCAGGGGGAGAGACCACCATGCATGCACAAGATTTTGTCATCAATAAGAGCAGCAACGGGAAGACAATTAAAACATTCAGTAAAAGCTTTCCATATCTTCACATTGAATCGGCGTTTGCATTCATCATAAAACCCATATATCCTATTTATGGAAGCACATTCATGGTTTCCTCTGAGAAGGAAAAAGTTCCTGGATACTTGATTTTATAAGCAAGCAAGAGACATATTTTCCAAACTCGGTTTCCACGATCTACATAGTCTCCCAGAAAAAGATAATTGGATTGAGGAGGAAAGCCTCCATATTCAAAAGCCTTAGAAGGTCACTATATTGTCCATGAATATCCTAAACATTAAAAAAAAATGTCAAGTTTCATAAATCTTTAAAACATTTGACGTTATCCAAATCTTTATGACATAATCAACGAACAAATGGTAACAATCAACTAACCAGAAACAAACTTGCAGAGTACAGCAAATATATAGTCTTATGAATATGTTGGAAAGATGGATATGCACTTGACAAAATAACCAAATAGTCCAATAAAAATGTTAGCATCACACTTCAAGATCATTGGCAAAATAGGTTTTAGCGCATAACTCTCAATTGGTACGCAATTGCAATCGCAATCACATGACAAACATTATGTATTCTATGGTGGAATGGGTCAAAAAAAAGATAACTAGAGACATCAACAATCAAACCAGTATTAGAATCATTGGAGCAAAACTGCTACGATTGTAATCTAAATACAAATCTCTTCCAAGGTACAAGCCCATTTAGCAGAAGAAACTATAAAATTAGGTACCGACAATTAGTATGAGCAGTAAAGTGGCCAATTTCTCAAGTTTAGTACAACACAAATGTGCAATAATTTAGCAAAATTTGACAGACGATTCAGTTTGGAACAATTAGTGTTTCATAAGTCATCACAGATCTCCCAATATACGAAAACAATCACATGAAGTACGCAAAGAAAAACAAAAACTGGTGAACGATAGAGATGGATTCAAGAGTACCACAAATCTTAATAGGCGCTCAAGCTCAAGAAGATTAGGCTGTTTGATAAAGATTTCACGAGACGCGACACAGAGCTGCTTGATTTCAGGCTCCGTAAGCTGAACCAACTTTCTGATTTAGCCGATCGAACTTCAATCAGCCGTTCGATTATCTTGTCAATGGTAGTGGGTCCATCTAAGAACAAGATCCTCCACAAAACCAAAACCCTCTTTGTTTTCCTTCGATTG